>JACDQD010000076.1:0-95327 GCA_019843655.1 Lethocerus indicus | reverse complement strand
CTTTTGTACACTTGTGGTGTGAATATGGGCAAATTCGGGGGACATTTTTGAAAATTCGAAAATTTTCGATTTTTTAGCTCCCCTTTTAGGGGCAACTGTAACTCACTTTTGTACACTTGTGGTGTGAATATGGGCAAATTCGGGGGACATTTTTGAAAATTCGAAAATTTTCGATTTTTAAGCTCCCCTTTTAGGGGCAACTGTAACTCACTTTTGTACACTTGTGGTGTGAATATGGGCAAATTCGGGGGACATTTTTAAAATTTCGAAAATTTTCGATTTTTCAGCTCCCCTTTTAGGGGCAACTGTAACTCACTTTTGTACACTTGTGGTGTGAATATGGGCAAATTCGGGGGACATTTTTGAAAATTTAAAAATTTTCGATTTTTTAGCTCCCCTTTTAGGGGCAACTGTAACTCACTTTTGTACACTTGTGGTGTGAATATGGGCAAATTCGGGGGACATTTTTGAAATTTCGAAAATTTTCGATTTTTAAGCTCCCCTTTTAGGGGCAACTGTAACTCACTTTTGTACACTTGTGGTGTGAATATGGGCAAATTCGGGGGACATTTTTAAAATTCGAAAATTTTCGATTTTTAAGCTCCCCTTTTAGGGGCAACTGTAACTCACTTTTGTACACTTGTGGTGTGAATATGGGCAAATTCGGGGGACATTTTTAAAATTTCGAAAATTTTCGATTTTTAAGCTCCCCTTTTAGGGGCAACTGTAACTCACTTTTGTACACTTGTGGTGTGAATATGGGCAAATTCGGGGGACATTTTTAAAATTTCGAAAATTTTCGATTTTAAGCTCCCCTTTTAGGGGCAACTGTAACTCACTTTTGTACACTTGTGGTGTGAATATGGGCAAATTCGGGGGACATTTTTAAAATTCGAAAATTTTCGATCCTCCCTTTTAGGGGCAACTGTAACTCACTTTTGTACACTTGTGGTGTGAATATGGGCAAATTGGGGACATTTTTAAAATCAATTTTCGATTTTTAGGCTCCCTTTTAGGGGCAACTGTAACTCACTTTTGTACACTTGTGGTGTGAATATGGGCAAATTCGGGGGACATTTTTAAAATTCGAAAATTTTCGATTTTTAAGCTCCCCTTTTAGGGGCAACTGTAACTCACTTTTGTACACTTGTGGTGTGAATATGGGCAAATTCGGGGGACATTTTTAAAAATTCGAAAATTTTCGATTTTTCAGCTCCCCTTTTAGGGGCAACTGTAACTCACTTTTGTACACTTGTGGTGTGAATATGGGCAAATTCGGGGGACATTTTTAAAAATTTCGAAAATTTTCGATTTTTCAGCTCCCCTTTTAGGGGCAACTGTAACTCACTTTTGTACACTTGTGGTGTGAATATGGGCAAATTCGGGGGACATTTTTAAAAATTTGAAAATTTTCGATTTTTAAGCTCCCCTTTTAGGGGCAACTGTAACTCACTTTTGTACACTTGTGGTGTGAATATGGGCAAATTCGGGGGACATTTTTAAAAATTCGAAAATTTTCGATTTTTAAGCTCCCCTTTTAGGGGCAACTGTAACTCACTTTGTGGGTGTGAATATGGGCAAATTCGGGGGACATTTTTAAAAATTCGAAAATTTTCGATTTTTCAGCTCCCCTTTTAGGGGCAACTGTAACTCACTTTTGTACACTTGTGGTGTGAATATGGGCAAATTCGGGGGACATTTTTAAAATTTCGAAAATTTTCGATTTTTCAGCTCCCCTTTTAGGGGCAACTGTAACTCACTTTTGTACACTTGTGGTGTGAATATGGGCAAATTCGGGGGACATTTTTAAAATTTCGAAAATTTTCGATTTTTAAGCTCCCCTTTTAGGGGCAACTGTAACTCACTTTTGTACACTTGTGGTGTGAATATGGGCACATTCGGGGGACATTTTTAAAAATTTCGAAAATTTTCGATTTTTCAGCTTCCCTTTTAGGGGCAACTGTAACTCACTTTTGTACACTTGTGGGCCGAATATGGGCAAATTCGGGGGACATTTTGAAAATTCGAAAATTTTCGATTTTCAGCTCCCTTTAGGGGCAACTGTAACTCACTTTTGTACACACTCTGACATTTTGAAATTTGGTCAGTGAATGTAACTCACTTTTTGCAAATGGGCAAATTCGGGACATTTTTAAAAATGAAAATTTTCGATCCCTTTCAAGCTCCCCTTTAGCAAATTGGGCAACATTTTTAAAATTTGTAAGCTCCCCTCACTTTTGTACACTTGTGGTGAATATGGGCAAATTGGGGACATTTTTGAAATCGAAAATTTTCGATTTTTCATTTCTGCTCTCCCTTTAGGGCAACTGTAACTCACTTTGTACACTTGTGGTGTGAATATTCGGGGACATTTTTAAAATTTCGCATTTTCATTTGGGCAACTGTAACTCACTTTTGTACACTTGTGGTGTGAATACATTGGGGACATTTTGAAATTTCTAAAAATTTTCAGCTCCTTTTGGTAACTCACTTTTGTACACTTGTGGTGTGTGCAAATCTGGGGACATTTTTAAAATTTGAAAATTTTCGATTTTAGCTCCCCTTTGGAGCTTGTGGTGTGAATATGGGCAAATTTGGGGACATTTTTGAAATTTTGTTTTCGATTTTTCAGCTCCCTTTAGGGGGGACTTGTGGTGTGAATATGGGCAAATTCGGGGACATTTTTAAAATTTTCGAATTTTCGAATTTAACTCACTTTTGTACACTTGTGGTGTGAATATGGGATGGGGACATTTTTAATTTTGAAAATTTTCGATTTTTCAGCTCCTTTAGGGGCAACTGTAACTCACTTTTGTACACTTGTGGTGTGAATATGGGAATCAAATCTGGGGACATTTTTGAAATTTCGAAAATTTTCGATTTTTAAGCTCCCCTTTTAGGGGCAACTGTAACTCACTTTTGTACACTTGTGGTGTGAATATGGGCAAATTCGGGGGACATTTTTAAAAATTTGAAAATTTTCGATTTTTCAGCTCCCCTTTTAGGGGCAACTGTAACTCACTTTTGTACACTTGTGGTGTGAATATGGGCAAATTTGGGGGACATTTTTAAAAATTTCGAAAATTTTCGATTTTAAGCTCCCTTTAGGGGCAACTGTAACTCACTTTTGTACACTTGTGTGTGAATATGGGCAAATTGGGGACATTTTTGAAAATTTCGAAAATTTTCGATTTTAAGCTCCCTTTAGGGGCAACTGTAACTCACTTTTGTACACTTGTGGTGTGAATATGGGCAAATTCGGGGGACATTTTTAAAATTTCGAAAATTTTCGATTTTTCAGCTCCCCTTTTAGGGGCAACTGTAACTCACTTTTGTACACTTGTGGTGTGAATATGGGCAAATTCGGGGGACATTTTTAAAATTTGAAAATTTTCGATTTTTCAGCTCCCCTTTTAGGGGCAACTGTAACTCACTTTTGTACACTTGTGGTGTGAATATGGGCAAATTCGGGGGACATTTTTAAAAATTTCGAAAATTTTCGATTTTTCAGCCCCCTTTAGGGGCAACTGACTCACTTTTGTAACTTGTGGTGTGAATTGGGCAAATCTGGGGATTTTAAAATTTCGAAAATTTTCGATTTTTCAGCTCCCTTTAGGGGCAACTGTAACTCACTTTTGTACACTTGTGGTGTGAATATGGGCAAATCTGGGGACATTTTTAAAATTCTGAAAATTTTCGATTTCAGCTTCTTTAGGGGCAACTCCACTTTTTACTTGTGGTGTGAATATGGGCATTCGGGGGACATTTTTGAAAATTGAAAATTTTATTTTCAGCTCCCTAGGGAACTGTAACTCACTTTGTACACTTGTGGTGTGAATATGGGCAAATTCGGGACATTTTGAAAATTTCGAAAATTTTCGATTTTTAAGCTCTCCTTTTAGGGCAACTGTAACTCACTTTTTACACTTGTGTGAATATGGGAATTCGGGGAATTTTGAAATTCGAAAATTTTCGATTTTCAGCTCCCTTTAGGGGCAACTGTAACTCACTTTTGTACACTTGTGGTGTGAATATGGGCAAATTCGGGGGGACATTTTTAAAATTTTGAACTTGTGGTGTGAATTTTCGATTTTTCAGCTCCCTTTAGGGGCAACTGTAACTCACTTTTGTACACTTGTGGTGTGAATATCGGGGACATTTTTAAAATTCGAAAAAATTGGTAACTCACTTTTGACATTTTTAAAATTTCGAAAATTTTCGATTTTTCAGCTCCCCTTTTAGGGGCAACTGTAACTCACTTTTGTACACTTGTGGTGTGAATATGGGCAAATTCGGGGGACATTTTTAAAATTTGAAAATTTTCGATTTTTAAGCTCCCCTTTTAGGGGCAACTTCATAACTTTGTAACTCACTTTTGTACTCACTTGTGTGAATATGGGCAAATTCGGGGGACATTTTTAAAAATTCGAAAATTTTCGATTTTTCAGCTCCCCTTTTAGGGGCAACTGTAACTCACTTTTGTACACTTGTGGTGTGAATATGGGCAAATTCGGGGGACATTTTTAAAAATTCGAAAATTTTCGATTTTTAAGCTCCCCTTTTAGGGGCAACTGTAACTCACTTTTGTACACTTGTGGTGTGAATATGGGCAAATTGGGGACATTTTTTTAAAAAATTTCGAAAATTTTTCCCTCCTTTAGGGGCAACTGTAACTCACTTTTGTACACTTGTGGTGTGAATTATCGTTTAAAATGGATTTTTATGGATTTTGTGGCTAAAAATTTTTAAAAATTGAAAATTTTGGCTCCTTTAGGGGCAATGGCAATGTGCTAAAAACTTTGTACACATTTTTGTGCTGTGTAAAATGGGGACATTTTTTTGCTGAAAATGTACATTTTTTGGTTTAGGGGCAAAAACTTTGTACACTTGTTGATCATTTAAAATGGCATTTTGAGGCATAAAAAAATTGGCATTTTTTGGGAAGTAAAATGCCATACATTTGGTAGCAAAATCTATTTTGATGGCATTTTTTGTGTTAAATGGCATTTTTATGCTAAAATCATATTTTTGGCTTAAAATGGCATTTAAATGACTTTTTGTTAAAAACGGCATAAAATGGCATTTTTGCATAAAATGCCATTTTGGGCTAAAATTTATTTTTTGGCACGCTCAAAATGGCATTTTTTAAAATGGTATTTTTTTAAAATTAAAATTTTCTATTTTTGCTCCTTTTAGGGCTAAAATGGCATTTATTGTAACTAAAATGGCATTTTGTACTAAAATGAACTTTTGGTTAAAATCCATTTTCGGATTTAAAATGGCATTTATTGTGCTAAATGGCATTTTTATTTAAAAATGGCATTAAAATGCATTTTATTCATAAAATAACATTTTATTTTAAAATTTTGTAAAAATGGTGATTTTTGGGCTAAATGGCATTTTTTTTGTGTGGGGCAAAATGCACTTTTGTTAAATGTGCTTGGGCTAAATGTATTTTTTGGCATTTTTTGCTAAATGACCTTTTGTGTTAAAAATGTATTTTTATGCTAAAATTGCATTTTTGACTAAAAAATATGCTAAAATGGAATTTTGGTTAAAAATGCTAAAATGCATTTTTGTGCAAAAAAGATGGCATTTTTTTTTGCTAAAATGGCATTTTTTTGTGCTAAATTTTGAGTTCAAAATGCTCATTTTTTGGTATAAAATAGAAATGCCATTGTTTTACAAAATAGCCTTTTATGGCGCTAAAATGGCATTTTAAGGCCTTTTTAAAAATTTGGCCTTTTGGCGCTAAAATGGCATTTTAGGTTAAAATGCCATTTTTATGGCTAAAATTAGCCTTTTGTGTCAAATGGCATTTTGAGGGCTAAAATGGTCCTTAACGCTCAAAATGGCATTTTGGCTCTGAAAATGGCATTTTGTACCTTTTGGGAAATGCCACTTTTGTTGCTTTTTTGAAAATAAGCCTTTCTGGCGCTGGCATTTTTGTGTTAAAAAGGTGCCTGTGCTTGGCACTGGCATTTTTAGTTAAAATGGTGGTTAAAATTTTAGCCGTACTTCATTGGCATTTTTATGCTCAAAATGCTAAAACATTTTGAGGCTAAAATGGCAGTTTTGAAGCTTTAAAAATTTTTGTGCTAAAATGGCATTTTTGTGCTAAAATGACATTTTGGCATTTTTGTGCTAAAATGGCATAGGCAAAATGGCATTTTAAAGTAAAATGGTATTTTGTGCTCAAAATGCACTTTCGTTAAAATGGCATTTTTTGGAGCTAAAATTTTAGGCAAAATGGCATTTTAAAGTAAAATGGTATTTTGTGCTCAAAATGCACTTTCGTTAAAATGGCATTTTTTGGAGCTAAAATTTTAAAATGGGCATTTTTGTTGCTAAAAATGGCATTTTTGAAGGCTAAAATGGCATTTTTAGCTTTTTTTTGATGCCATTTTGTAGCTAATGGCATTTTGTGCTAAAATGGCATTTTTTTTATTTTTGTTTAAAATCGCATTTTTGCTAAAAATGGCATTTTTGCTAAAAATGGCATTTTTTGCTAAAAATGTGCTAAAACATTTTTAAGCTAAAATAGCATTTTGGTGCTAAAAATGGCATTTTTGTTTTTGCTTTTAGGCAAAAACTTTTATTAAAATGTTGCTAAAATGCAATTTTTGTTATAACAGCCTTTTTGTGCTCAAAATGGCATTTTTTTGTGTTAAAATGTATTTTGCTAAAATAAAAGTATTTTTTGTGCTCAAATGGCAATTTTTGGCGCCTGCTAAAATGGTTTTTGTGCTAAAATGGCATTTTTTGTGCTAAAAATGGCATTTTGGCTAAATGGCATTTTTGTGTTAAAATGGCATTTTATTTGTGCTAAAATGGCATTTTTTTGGTGCTAAAATGGCATTTTGAAACTGCTAAAAAATGGCATTTTTTGCTCAAAATGCCTTTATGCTTTTCGTTGCTAAAAATGGCATGGCGCTAAAAAATGGCATTTTTTTGTGCTATGCATTTTTTTGCATTTTTTTTTGTGTTAAAATGGTTAAAACTGGTATTTTGAGGGCTAAAATGGTATTTTTGGGGCTAAAATAGCATTTTTGCTAAAAATTTGTGCATTAAAATGGCATTTTGTTAAAATGGCTACTTTTTGCTAAAAATGGCATTTTTGTGCTAAAAATGGCATTTTTTTGTTAAAATGGCAGTTTTTGTGCTAAAAATGGCTTTTATTGCTAAAAATGGCATTTTTGTGCTAAAATGGTATTTTTTTGCTAAAATGGCGCTTAAAATGGTGGTTTCTAAAATGGCATTTTTGTGCTAAAATGGTAGTTTTTGGTGTAAAATGGCATTTTGTGCTAAAATGCCTTTTTCTGAGTGCTAAAATTTTGTGCTAAAAATGGCATTTTTGGGTACTAAAAATGGCATTTTTTGTGCTAAAATGGCCTAAAATGTAATTTTGTGCTAAAATGGCATTTTTGAGGCTAAAAATGGCTTTTTGGTGCTAAAATGGCATTTTGTGCTAAAAAAAATGGCATTTTAGTTTTAATATAAAATGGTGCAGAAATGCATTTTGTGCTAAAAATGGCATTGTTAAAATGGTAGTTTTGTGCTAAAATGGCATTTTAAAATGGTGTTGCTAAAATGGCATTTTGTGTTAAAAATGGTATTTTGGTGCTAAAATGGTATAAAATATTTTTTTGTGCTAAAAATGGCATTTCTTGTGCTAAAATGGGCATTTTGGCGCTAAAATGGCATTGGCTAAAATGGCATTTTTGGTGTGCTAAAAATGGCATTTTTGGTGTTTTGTGCTAAAATGGCATTTTTGGTGCTAAAAAAAATGGCATTTTTGTGCTTAAAATGTGGCATGGTTGTTTTTTGTGCTAAAAATGGCATTTTTGGCGCTAAAATGCATTTTTTGGGCTAAAATGGCTAAAATGGTGGCAGTTTTTGTGCTAAAAATGGCATTTTTGTGCTAAAATGGCATTTTGTGCTAAAAATGGTATTTTTGTTCAAAATGGCATTTTTGTGCTCAAAATGGCATTTTGAGCGCTCAAAATGGTATTTGCTAAAATGGCATTTTGTGCTAAAATGGCATTTTTTGGTATAAATGGCATTTTGGTGCTAAAAATGGCATTTTGAGGCTAAAATGGTAGTTTTTTTTATAAAATGTATTTTGGTGGCTAAAATGGCATTTTTGTGCTAAAATGGTAGTTTTGTGCTAAAAATGGCATTTTTTGTGCTAAAAATGGTAGTTTATTTGGTTATTTTGGTGCTAAAAATGGCATTTTGTTTTGCTAAAATGGCATTTTGTTGCTAAAAATGGCATTTTTGTGCTAAAATGGCATTTTGGTGCTAAAATGGCATTTTGGTGCTAAAATGGCATTTTGAGGCTCAAAATGGCATTTTGGGCTAAAATGGCATTTTTGGGGCTAAAATGGCATTTTTGGGCTAAAAATGCATTTTAGGTGCTAAAATGGCATTTTTAATGTTAAAATGGCATTTTTGGGCTAAAAATCGCATTTTTGGTGCTAAAAATGGCTTTTTGACTAAAATAGCATTTTTGTGTTAAGAATTGCATTTTGTGGATAAAAATGGCATTATTTGGTACTAGAAATGGTATTTTTGGGGCAAAAAATGGAATTTTTTGGGCTAAAAATGACGTTTTCGGTTATAAAAATGGAATTTTTGATATTTAAAAAGGTATTTTTGTGTTAAAAATGGCATTTTTCCTCTACAGATGGCAATTTCGGGGCTAAAAATGGCATTTTCGTCGCTAAAAAGGGCCTTTTTGGCGCTCTAAATGTCATTTTCTGTGCTTGAAATTGGTTAGTTTTGGTAATACAAATGGTATACGCATTCTGGTCCATTATAACGGTTCGTTAGAGCGTTTTAAAGACGGTTTAAATGTACATTCTGGGTGTGTATATTTTGGTTTCAAAGTGGATTCGTGCAGTTTAAGTACTCATTCTGTGGGCGATTAGAACGGTCTTTTAGAGTGTTTTTTAAGACTGTTTTCGCTGTATAAAATGTCTTTCAAATAGGATTAGTCGATTTACCCGATAGTTGGCCAGTTGTTGGTCGACGATGTTGAGCAGTGGGTGTTGTCTGGTTGGTGTCACCTGCTGCTGCTGCTGCTGCTGCTGCTGATGATGGTGCTGATGATGGTGATGGTGATGGTGGATGAGGCGGATGTTGTTGATGAGCCGGTGGCGGCCGGCCAAAAGGCGGCTCTCCAGCTGCCTCAGGTTGGACACCTCGTTGTGGTACTCGAGCTCCCTGAAGATCTGCAAACCAGAGATTTGTCCTCTACCAAAACGCCCTCCAGTATAATAGACTATTTTAATATACCCGTCTGTGCGGTCCGCGAAGGGTTGGAATACCCCGTACTCTCGCTGCTGTTTGAGCTCTTTGCTGGACCGCGGTTTGTCGGCCGCTCGCCGTCTTCAGTAGCGGCCATATTTGCCCCTATAATAATCCTATCGAAGGATCACCCCCCGCCCGACCACCTAACCCAAAGACCATCCCTTCCATTGAAGATGACAATCTGACTCACACTTTGAAAAACGGATTAACAAAATCCGAAGACAAAAAAACAACCAACAATAACAATAACAGAACATATATATATATATATATATATATATATATATATATAAACGAGTGACAAACACTACAGTACATGTGAAAGTGACACAGTGCAGTGCAGTGAGGATGCCCAAAAAACATCCAAAGTGCTCTAACAGTGACAGTGACACAGCGCTACTGAAGATGGCGAGCGGCCGACAAACCGCGGTCTAGCAAAGACCAAACCACAGCGGGAGAGGAGACAGAAACATCACGAACCTACAGTTAAAAAACAAAAACATAACCGCTACTGAAGATGGCGAGCGGCCGAAACCGCGGTCTAGCAAAGACCAAACAGCAGCGGGGGGGCGGAAACATAACGAACCTACAGTTAAAACAAAAAAACAGCCGCTACTGAAGATGGCGAGCAGCCAAACCACAGTCTAGCAAAGACCAGAAACAGCAGCGAGAGGAGACAGAAACATAACGAACCTACAGTTAAAAACAAAAAAAACAGCCGCTACTGAAGATGGCGAGCGGCCGAAACCGCGGTCTAGCAAAAGACCAAACCGGCAGCGAGAGGAGACAGAAACATCACGAACCTACAGTAAAAAAAAAAACATAACCGCTACTGAAGATGGCGAGCAGCCGAAACCGCGGTCTAGCAAAAGACCAAACCGGCAGCGAGAGGAGACAGAAACATCACGAATCTACAGTAATAAACTATTCTAAACATTATGAGGCCATATTCGGTTTTTGGCTCCTAATGGACATGGTCTGTATGCTGTATATATATATATATATATATATATATATATATATATATATATATATATATATATATATATGGTGTACGGTGTGGTCTGCTCGCCATTTCTTCTTCAGAAAAAGGTGAGAGAACGCCGGCTACTGAAATTGGGGGGGGGAAATCTATTTCGGGCGATTCTTTTTTCGGCCCCTAACGGAACCGGCTGTAACAGTGAGGTGGGCGCTCTCTTCTCTTTATGTAATTAAATATATATATTATTATATGTATCGGTTCGACGACTGGAGTCGATCGGGGGAATTCACACCGCCGGACAACAAGCGGCGTTGTTGTACACAGTTTTAAGTGCGTCACGCACAACATCTTCGGCACTGAGATAACATTCTTCGATACCGTCATCATTTGTGTGGCCAATTATGAAAATTTTTCGTTGAAAAGACGATGAACGCTCCGGAGGACGTCCACAGTGGAGGAGGTCGACGATGACCCCGCCCCGAAACAAGGTCACACAGTCCAACAGTGGGACATTGGAGAGAAGCCGAATCTATCTTATAACTGCATTCAAAACCAAATTTACGCGGCTTGACGTACTTAAAAATACGGTACAACGCCGCCACTTGTTGTCGGGGGTGGTGAATTCCGCAATTACTTAGTTGGCGGCCCGATATACTGGTATACAAATAATTGTTTGGTACTGGATATGTTTTTTGAAATATGTCCGTATATAACTGCACTGGCTATCGGCTATTACCCCCCCGACACATTGTGCAGTTTCTCACCGCCGGAGAGAAAATATAGAAAAACTTGCATCGATGCACCGCGATATGCATCTCGTTGGCAAACTGCGATATAGGACAGAGCCGACCTATAAAATTTAATTGGCCCCCGATATTATGACCGATTTAACGAAATACACAACGCAACATCTCTCGTATAGTCTTTTATTGGGAAATACAATTTCGCAATATCCTAAAAACCTATATTATGAGTCACGAACAAGGGTGGTTTCATCGATACGCGCATCTCTCGTACAGTTTATTGGGGAAATACAATTTGTCAATTTCCCAAATAAATAGTTGTCGTGACAAGGGGAGGGAGGGGGGAGGGGGGAGGGGAACAATAGGGTGGTTGTTCTTACAATACCGCCGATGAGGGTGTATAGTGTCAGCGCGGTGAACAGTGCCAGGTGGCCCAAAACTCTCTTAATCGCCGACCTCCTGGAAGTTCCTCCTCATCGGGCGGACGTCCCCTTCGTCCGCTCCCATATCACCGACAGACGTCCGCCTTCTGCAACACAACTGAATTTCTCGTCCTCCACCTCCTCCACTTCCTCCACGACAGATAGAGAAAACTCTGCGTTGGAGTTGGGGGAAAATCTTCGACGGCAATATATATATATATATATATATATATATATATATATATATATATATATATATATACCGGTCGTTATCACGATTTCTACAAGTCTCGCGATACGCGAGTACGTCGGACGTCAAACCGCCGTCTACAGAAGGTTGAGGTAAGACGGAACCGGGACGAAGAGTCCGGAGACGAAGAAGATGGGAGGAAGAGGGAATGGGGCCGTCCGGGGCCGGAAAGGGTAGGGGATGTTAGGGGGTGGATAGGGGTGGGTAGGGTAGGGTGAGTGTGTCTCTCTCTCTCTCTCTGACCTGTTTGTTGATGTGGAGGCGAACAGCGGAGGACACTGAGCCGCCTTTCCAGACCACGGCCGACTGCAAACGATCCTCTATCTAATCCACCCGTCTATAAATAGAGCTCTCCCCCTGGTGCACTACCTCGGCCACAACCCCACTCTATCTCCTAATACCTGGAGGGGCTTGGGGGGCGGTCGTCGGTGTCCTTCGGTCGGAAACAGGCTTTTCCCGCCCCGTTAGCGCTCCATCAGATCCTCCCTCGGCATCGCGTTCCTGCCAAAAAAAAAAAAAACGCCTCCACCCCCGTAGAAAACCGGTCCGCGAAACGGAGGATTCAGTCAAGTTGAGAAGAAGCGCAACTTGTCCTCCAGAGTTTTCCCCTCACTCAATCGGTCCCGATTTCCTGTTGACAATCTGAAAGTGCGCTACCTCCCAGGGACGGACGATTGGGCTACTCCTCGACTATCTAACAAATTATCAATTTACAACCGCCCACTGATACCTAGACTCCAATCCTTAACAATCCCAGTAATACTTCGAAAAATTACCGCCCCGCTCTCTACGACTGAATATAATCCGCGCCTAAAAGTCCCGTCCACTGGAGAATTCCCCCCACCCCCCCGGTATAAATCCTTCCGTTCCGAATTATCCCCCTTTTCGTTCGACAATCCTTTAACTCGCTCTTCACGCTCCAGAGGGAAAATCCCTCTAATTAGCTCTAAGGGCGGAGATTGGCCAAGCGTGATTTCCTCTACGACTCCGAGAGAGTTAAGTAAGTGAGGGCCATCTTTGGTAGGGCTCCTCCTTCGAGAGTTCACTCGGGAGGTGAGTGTAGTCGGCGGCCACTCACCACTGAGGCCACTGAGGCCACTCTCGCTGGATAGAATATGAAAAAAAAATGTCTAGTCGTGGCCAGTGTTCTATTGAGAGTCGGAGGAAAACGTTTTTCGTAGATGGACTTACCCAGCTCCGGATGGATGGCGTATTTATGTGTTTTCGAGTGCCCTCTCTCGAGAGATAGATAGAGAGAGCGTGGCCCTATTGTACTCGGCCTGAACAGTTTTGGCCGTCCGCCAAGCGCCAAGTGGGAGAGGAGCTCCACGGAGTCAGGAGAGATGGACGCTATTTCTGTGGCCGCCGCCCCCTTTGGTTTATCCACTCCGTGGAGGAGGCCCCCCATCATAAAAGTCCCTACTGTTCCGCCCATCTGCACTTTCGGCCGAACCTGGGGGCGAAAAATATAGCGGTTAAAACTGTTTATCGGTCTGAAACTCGGGTTCTGGCCGTCCGCCAGCGGAGGTTTCCGTCGGGAGTATCCGTCGGGGAATGGAGGATACAGCCTACCTCTCAATGTACCTCCCGATGTACCTCCCAATGTGCCTCTCAATGTACCTCCCAATGTACCTCCCAATACAATGCACTCCTCCCAATGTACCTCCCAATGTACCTCCCCTCCCAATGTACCTCCCAATGTACCTCCCAATGTACCTCCCAATGTACCTCCCAATGTACCTCCCAATGTACCTCCCAATGTACCTCCCAATGTACCTCCCAATGTACCTCCCAATGTACCTCTCAATGTACCTCCCAATGTACCTCCCAATGTACCTCCCAATGTACCTCCCAATGTACCTCCCAATGTAAATGCCTCAATATCTCAATGTACCTCCCAATGCCTCCCAATGTACTCTCAATGTACTCAATTTACCTCAATGTACTCCCTGCCTCTCAATGTACCTCCCAATATAACTCACCCAATTTACTCCCAATGTACCTCCAATGTACCTCCCAATGGCCCCAATGTACCTCCCAATGTACCTCTCAATGTACCTCATACCTCCACCTCCCAATGTACCTCTGTACCTCTCAACCTCTCTATGTACCTCCCAATGTACCTCCCAATGTACCTCTCAATATACCTCTCAATGTACCTCCCGATGTACCTCAAATCGTAATAAATACGTAATCCTATTAAGAGAATTACTGATTTGTCGACTATCGAAACTCCCCCTTTCCCACCGAACAATCGATACTCGAATATATCGATAATTCGCGTGATGGCTTCCGTACAGAACACACACACACACACACTGAAGAATACTGAAATGCAGTTTTTTTTTTCAACTTACCGCTGTACGAAAACATCTCCAATATCGGCGGCTCGCCACAAATATTACAGCTAATACCGGTGTGATTAATTAATATATCGAGTGAAGATATCGGGTGAAGATATCGAGTCAAGATATCGAGTCAAGATATCGAGTCAAGATATCGAGTCAAGATATCGAGTCAAGATATCGAGTCAAGATATCGAGTCAAGATATCGAGTCAAGATATCGAGTCAAGATATCGAGTCAAGATATCGAGTCAAGATATCGAGTCAAGATATCGAGTCAAGATATCGAGTCAAGATATCGAGTCAAGATATCGAGTCAAGATATCGAGTCAAGATATCGAGTCAAGATATCGAGTCAAGATATCGAGTCAAGATATCGAGTCAAGATATCGAGTCAAGATATCGAGATCGAGTCAAGATATCGAGTCAAGATATCGAGTCAAGATATCGAGTCAAGATATCGAGTCAAGATATCGAGTCAAGATATCGAGTCAAGATATCGAGTTAAATATATATTTATCAGTTAAACTGAAGAATCGTTGGGCCAAAAAACAGTTATTTAGTTTTGTGCCATTACATACTCTCAGTGTATAATGATATATTTATAATTTCCATCTTTTCTGTCTGCGCATTGCGTATTGACAAATTTCATTAATAAAATGAACATAAATAATAAATGAATATATAATAAACCCTCCCACTATTGTATTATATTTAATACAATACTTCTTCTTTCTATTTTCAAGTCTGTTCATTCTATTAACTCAGATCACATCAATATATAACAGTACTAGTGTTATTATTGTTAACGTTTAAAATTTGTTGTTTTATCATTTGTCGGCAGTTTGGAAATGCACAGCGAACAATTACAAATATTATAGATTTATTTATTATTATTATTGTTTATTTATTTATTCACTCTTAAAGATATGACACACAAATGTAAATCAAGTATTGAGTTATTTGGTATCGCGGTGAACAGTTGGAACTGAAATATCAATTAGGAATTTTTATTTTATTTTTAAATACCTACAGTGAAATGAGCGAGTGGAATGCCTTAAAATTTACAGTTTCATTTCCGAATTAAATTAAAATAATAATTCGGATATAAGTGATGAATAAAGTGTCCCTTAATTTATGACACGGTCACCGGGTTAAATAGAGCATTTATAAAGCGCTATTAAAATTTATATTCCTGAAAATATAACACACATATATATATATATATATATATATATATATATATATATATATATATATATATATATATAAAATTATTAAGTTAACAGTTCTGTGTTAAATCTTCTGACAGTTTGTGCATTACTCTGTTAATGGAAGTATTGTATTAATAAATTGAAAGCGTTGTATTCAATTTGGAAATGATTTTTATATATATATATATATATATATATATATATATATATATATATATATATATATATATATGTTAAACTATGTGTGTGTGTAAATAAAATAGACATAATAGAGGAACAGAAGACAGGGCATTGATGTTTAATAATTTTTTCATTAATTTAACAAAACGGACAGTCCATCAACTGCCAGTTTGTGCTTTTATTTTATATAAGTATATATATATATATATATATATATATATATATATATATTGTATGTTTCAGTATATAAATAGTGTCGATAGATTGTAGAAGGGAAAAAATAAAAATTAAATAACAATTTATAGTTTATTTAAAATATACAACGAATTACAATTCAGTAATCGGCAACAATAACATTATCTCTCGTTCCAATATTGCATTGATTTTCGACATATATTTTTGATGAAATTCGAAGGGAAAGTTGAGAGCAATAAACCTATCTAATAGTACATAGTGAAATAGGTACTATTATTATTATTATTATTATTATTTCATATACTATCAGATCTTTTAAACATTATCGATAACGTTATCTTTCGACTAAGGCGGACAGTAGATATTGCCCTTTATATTCTTTCGACAGATGCGGTGCTCCAATTCGGGTTAAATCCTGAATTTATTTTTTTCGCTAATCATTAGACATCTTTTCCCTACAGGAAAACAACTTTTCCTAATAGAAGTGGTCATATTAGAAGAAAGTGGTCAAAAGACCCCCCCCGTCCAAGGAGAAGAATAAAGGCTAATTAAATATAGTTATATTACATAAGTTAATCACATATACGCTCTTTGGATATATATTTAAAATGCGTCCCGAGTACATACACCGGTGGTCCTTATCCTCCAACCTTGATTATTATTTATCCGACACTCCCAACTACAATTATAATAAAATATGACAACGGAGAAGGAATATTCAGAGACGGAACGAGTGCCAGAAACAAATATTTTTTTTTGAATACGCTGTTCTGTAAATTTTTCCACCGTATATACATTTTATCAAATCGACACCGTATAAAAGAAAATCATTAATTGTGCCCATTATAATGAAAGTGGTCCAAGTCATATAATTTTATATTAGGCGACATTTTAATTTAGAATTTTATCAGTTTCGATTAATCGAAATTTACTATGAATTTTGTGTGAATTTTTTTTTTTTAATTGACTTAATTCCACTTTAATAATTATGGGCACACAATTAATTGTCAGTTAAAATTTGCAAGAAAAATTGGAATAAACAACACAATAATTATGCGACCCATAAAATATAATCGACCTCTATGTATAAGTTTAATGCGGCGGTATTTGTTATCGGAGTGTATCCATTGTCAATAAAATTACATAAATATTATCTCTATTCACCATGAAAAGAATTCTGTGCAGGATAAATTAGTGTTTGTGTCTGTGTGATCTCATAAAGGGTTTGTTTTTGACAATTATTACATTTTCACTTCAATTATTTCAAAAGTGCTACGCATAAATACTCTCCGAGTGTGTAGCACTTTATCGAGCTCTCACTCAATTCTAAATTGAATAATAGTGAATAATAATGAGTTGAAAAAAAAAAAAAGTGAATTCCGGAAATTTAATTGTCACGCTTAGAGACTGTAGAAACTGTGTAATTGCGAATATTGTAAGCGATAATTAATAATTAATATATATATATATATATATTGATTAGGGTAGAGATATACAGGGATGGAATTGAATTAAAGGAATTGGGTTAAAATTTACTGTATATTAATGTTTATCGGGCCTATTCGATATATCGATATATAGGGAGGTGAATCGATATATCGATATATAGGGGGGGGGGGTGTTGAATCGATATATCGAACTTGGCTCGGTCAGCCATCTTTGTTTTCACATCGCCTAACTCTATAAAGCCGTCCGACGGGGTTTTATTTTTTACTATTTTTTTTTTTTAGAGTAAACGGAAATAAAGTAATTATTAGGGGGAAAGAAATATACAAAAAAATGATATAATAATAAAACTGACCTTATCGGGAATCTGATTTCGCCTCCTCCGTCCGGGCGTTTTATAAAAACCTTTGGCCGACGGTTCCATTACAATTTTCGTGTCCGATTAGAGGAAAAGCACCGTTTTTTTTATCGCTGACCTGGAGATTCCTTCAATAGCATCGGTATCGACATCGTTTTACGGGATTTTTCAAAACTGTTCAGGTGCACCAACCCTAAATAAATCATCTTCCGTACAATTATACGACAAACGTGAAATATATCCTGGTCCCTCTGGCTGTATATCGGGGTTTTTTTTTTTTTATATTTTTTTTTTATTTATATTTTTTGTTCAGTGGAGTCAACTCGAAAATGGAAAAAAAAACACAACCGCGGTCGGATGTGAAAAGAAAGATGGCTGAACGAGTTCGATATATATATCGATTCGCCGGCCGTATATATATCGATATATCGATTCACCGGCCGTATATATATATATATCGATATATCGAATACAGATACACCCTGCAGTAAATTTTAACCGGCAAAAATTGAAATTGATTTTGAGCCGGTTTTTGAGTCATATATAAATCTAAGGTGGGGCCGAGCATAGGAAGTTTATGTATACATAGAATACATAGATGGATACATACATACATAGATAGATGTTGTTTTCGACGTTTCGTTGGGACAGCAGTTTTGTTAGCTGTATAAAATATTGGCGTATTCGCGCCACTTTTACAAAGAAATGCGCTTACTTTTTTTTTTTGTATTTTTCGACAATTTCGGGTAAGACCGAATTTACCGTATTTCGGTCGTTAGGCGATTGACCAAGAATAATAATTCCCGTTTATTATAATTATAATTTATCACGTCCCGAATTCTCCAATTGGGATTTCGTTTTACCACCAAAGTACTCCAAGTAAGTAGCCAAACTGGCGGCCTATTCCATCGATTTTATACTTAATTTATAAGTTTTTTTTTTAGGAAAATGAACTCCTATCTATTATGTCGAGGAAATCCTCCAGTTTTTCCAATTGGGCGTAACAAAAATTACGCCAAGTTAATTTCTTCACTTTCCGTCTCCAGATATTTCCTAAAAATTGAAACTCCCGAGTTTCGATCAGATTTTCAAAAATATTTTCCACGTCTCGTCCTTTTTTTTTTATCCTCTCGCCGCTTTAAACGTTTTCACCGTTTTAGAGATACACTTTTCGCGTCGTCCTACATCCCTTTTATTCAGTCTAGAACAGTAGAAATTAGGCGATACTATAGTCCGATGCTTGTAAAAAAAAAAAAAATTTACCCGAAATAACTATTCTCCCAGGAATTACTGTCGGATAATAACGTTTTTTAAACTCTGTAGAAAATATAAACGCGTCGACATTTATCCGTTCCAAACAACGGCTATAAATATTTTTTAGAATAGTAACAAAGGTATGCGTAATTTTTAACGATACGATTTCCCCCCGCCCCCCCCCCCGGCCCGAATGGTGTAATATTCCAGTGTCTGTATTTTTAATCGTCGTCCTCATTTTAAAAGACAAAACGAAAAAAAAAAGAGTGAAGAGTTTATAAAGATTGAAGCTAAGGTAAGGGGCCCTTCGGCCTCCCAGCCCTTTGTGACTCTTTCGCCGCGCCCCTTTCAAACTATTCATGATCTTCTCCTCCCTCCCTCCCTCCCTCCCTCTGTTATTCACCACTTTCATCATCAACAACAACAACACACAGAGCGTAGAGCGCTCTGATGGGGGGGGGGGCTGCGAATTATTTAATAGCGCCTTCACTTCAGTAGGCCGCCCTTAAGTTAAATGTCTCCCCACCCATCCCCCCTTTGGAGGGGCCGTATTCTATAGACCGGTGTCGCTTTTTTTTCCTTTTTAAGTCCTCTTTCGCCTGCCGAGTCAGTGGGGGGGGATGAGGCTGGCTCGGGTGTACTTGGGCACAGGCCGAAGAGGCGTGAGTGGCGAGCAGGAGGAGGAGGAGGAGGAGGAGGAGGAGGAACACCTAGGAGGAATAGGAGCTCGGTACAGGAATATATTCGATTCTGGGCTAATAATATTCTGGGCTCGAGTGTTTTACCCCGGTGGTTCAACAGCCGTTTCTGAGATTGGCGCTCGAGATCTGGTTGGCCTCCTCCCACTTGGACAATTCGGCCGGCATCTCCGGTTTGGCGCTCCTCCTCCTACTCCTCCTCCTCCTCCTCTTCTTCTTCTTCTCCTCCTTTTTGTTGTTGTTGTCTGTTGTTGTTGTCGTCTTGAGCTTGCCGTCAGACTCTATTGTGACCGCAGTGCCGTTGGTGGCACCCTGGTGATCGATGGCCACCACAGCCACCAGCTCCTCCCCGTCCTCCTCCTCCTCCACCTCCTCCCCGTCCTCCTCCTGCTCCTCCTCCTCCACGGCCTCCTCCCTGTCCCTGTACTCGTCGGCCTCGGCCAGCGCCTCCTCCATCAGTTGGTCGGCGTTGACACCGACCAGCCTCTGTTTGCAGAGGGCTATCGCCCTGACGAAACCGTCCTTGGGCGTGATGAACCTGTGCTCCATGTAGATCGCCGACGAGTCCCAGTAGACGATCTAACCGAGGAAATATCCGTTAGTCAGCCACATATAGTTATATCGGGTGAAAAGTTACTGTACGGGGCCCCCCCCCCGGAGGTTATCGGCTGTATTCGATATATCGATTTTCACTAATTTGGTCGAAATCAAAAGCGCAATCCCGTCGGAGGACGCCTTTATAGAGGTAGGCGACGTGAAAACAGAAGGCTGAACAAGTTCGATATATCGATTCACCCGCCCCGTATATATCGATATATCGATTGTCGCCTAATTTGGTCAAAATCAAAAAGCGCAATCCGTCGGATGACGCCTTTTAGGCGATGTAGAGACAAAGAGGGCTAAACAATGGTTCGATATATCGATTCACCGCCCGGTATATATATCGATATATCGATTGTCGCCTAATTTGGTCAAAATCAAAAAGCGCAATCCCGTCGGAGGACGCCTTTATAGAACAAAGAGGGCTGAAATGGTTCGATATATCGATTCACTCGCCCCGTATATATCGATATATCGATTGTCGCCTAATTTGGTCAAAATCAAATAGCGCAATCCCGTCGTCGGACGCCTTTATAGAACAAAGAGGGCTGAAATGGTTCGATATATCGATTCACCCGCCCCGTATATATCGATATATCGATTGTCGCCTAATTTGGTCAAAATCAAAAAGCGCAATCCCGTCGGAGGACGCCTTTATAGAACAAAGAGGGCTGAAATGGTTCGATATATCGATTCACCCGCCCCGTATATATCGATATATCGATTGTCGCCTAATTTGGTCAAAATCGAAAAGCGCAATCCCGTCGTCGGACGCCTTTATAGAACAAAGAGGGCTGAAATGGTTCGATATATCGATTCACTCGCCCCGTATATATCGATATATCGATTGTCGCCTAATTTGGTCAAAATCAAATAGCGCGACCCGTCGGAGGACGCCTTTATAGAACAAAGAGGGCTGAACAAGTTCGATACATCGATTCCTGCAATATCGATATATCGAATACACCCGATAACCTCGGGATCGGCCCCTAAAGTAAATTTTAAGTGTTCTATTCTATTTTATATATTATAGGGAGTATAGAGAAATGTTGTGCGGGTGTCATATTTCGATTAGGTAGGTTAGGTAGAGGTAGAGGTAGGCAGGTAGGTAGGTAGAGGTAGGTTGGTGGCTGACTGACCCTGGACGTGATTGTGTAGACGGTGAAGGTGGGTATGAACCTCCTGTACCTGATGGTGCAAGATCCCTGTACCACGGCCCCGCCACGCCCAATTATCTTCGAGTAGAGCCGGCTCCTCTGGTAGAAATCGACGCGGGCAAAGTCCAACTCGCGGATGTACCTCGCGTTGTTCATGTGGTAGAGGAGTGTGTCCACGTCGGTCGTCAGGCAGACACCTGGCGGAGGAAATACGCCCCATTGATTAGCCGTCGTACAAATACACACACACACACCTGTGGACTACTGAAGAGGGCGAGAAGTCGGAACGGAACGAAATTCCAGGCTTACCCCGTCCGTCGGCCGGCTATTTGAGCCCCCTGAGGACGTTGCCGAGGGTCAAATCGATCGTCAACTTGCCCTTTAAGACGGCCAATAATTCGTATATTTTAAACGGCCCCAGGAACTCAATCAATTGCGGTCAATGATCAAAAGCCGGTTCGATGAAACCATGACTCATAATATAGGATATTGTGTCGGGGGGCGTTTTAGGATATTGCGAAATTGTATTTCCCAATAAAAGACTATACGAGAGATGTTGCGTTGTGTATTTCGTTAAATCGGTCATAATATCGGGGCCAATTAAATTTTATAGGTCGGCTCTGTCCTATATCGCAGTTTGCCAACGAGATGCATATCGGCGTGCATCGATGCAAGTTTTTCTATATTTTCTCTCCGGCGGTGAGAAACTGCACAATGTGTCGGGGGTAATAGCCGATAGCCAGTGCAGTTATATACGCGACATTATCAAAACATATCCAGTACCAAACAATTATTTGTATACCAGTATATCGGGCCGCCAACTAAGTAATTGCGGAATTCACCACCCCGACAACAAGTGGCGGCGTTGTACCGTATTTTTAAGTACGTCAAGCCGCGTAAATTTGGTTTTGAATGCAGTTATAAGATAGATTCGGTTTCTCTCCAATGTCCCACTGTTGGACTGTGGCGATGTGAATCGATAACGGCCTCTATTCGAGGTCATCATCGACCTCCTCCACTGAGGACGTCCTCCGCGGAGCGGTGTAATTTCGTTACCGAATATTTCACAGAAAGGGCCCAATAATAACGACCCTACGATACTATCGATGTGATGATGATCAACCTTCCCGACGAGCGGAATATTGTCGAATTTGAATAATGTTTATAATTAACTAAATTGTGTAGCCGGCGATACGGAAATGGGACTTAATTCTATACTTATTGGCAAATCGTTGTATCGGGGGTGGTCGGCAACTAAGTAGTAATTGCGGATTTCACCCCCGACAACAAGTGGCACGTTGTACCATATTTTTAAGTGCGCCAATCAACATCTTCGGCACGGATAAGCCCTAGATAGGATACGTTTTCGGCTTCTCCCTGTGTCGAACTGTGACCTTTGTTCTCGGGGGGTCATCGCCGACCTCCTCCAGACCGGAAGTGCCTCCGGAGCGTTCATCGTCTTTTAACCGACCGGATACCGAATGTTTGACACAGAAATGACCGCCGAATAATGACGCTATCGAAGAATCTTATCTCTGCGCCGAAGATGTTGATTGACGCCGCCACTTGTTGTCGGGGTTGAAATCCGCAATTACTACTCAGTTGCCGACCACCCCGATATATACCTGTAGAGGCCTTCCAATTTCTGTGTCTGTCTGTACATAATGTGGTTGTCGATGTGAAGTAGTGTGAACAGACACGAGGTTTAATTATTTATTAGCTATATAAAATATTGTAAATAAAACGTGCGCGGGGAGAAGAAGAGGGCTTGGCGTCGATACGATCAGCCTCCTCCTGAAACCTAATTGTCCCATTATCCCTTTTTATTATTAATAACACGATTAACAATACAACGGAGGATGACGCACGCCACCATACCGCATATATATATATATATATATAGCCAACAACAGAACAGAACGGAGAGGAGAATTGCCTTTCATTCGGCAATTATATTCGGCCGGATCTTGAAAAATATTAATCTATTTTCGTATACAGACAATATATACTGGATATATACGAGGGAACACTAATTTTACACACCGAGTTACATACTTCAAGTTTCAATTGGGGGGACTGAATTCCGCAATTACTTAGTTGCCGACCCCCGATATATACTATAAGGGGGGGAGGGGGATGGGAAAAATCGGAAAAAATTATTGAGTTGTGATCCAGTGATATGTTATATATGGGTGGGCCGGGGCGAGAGTGAGTGGCCTCCACCATAACCAACCATACAGCAGCACGTGCCCGACATATAATATCACAGTCCGGGTGACTAGGGTGCTAATGGGCAATGTCACGGCCGGAGACAATGTCACCCTCCCTCCCTCCCTCCATCCCTCCCAGAACAGACACAGACACAGACACTATAGTACTAGTGACTAACTGACTGACTTCCACTCTGACCAAGGACAGGCCCTTACCAAACCCCATTACACATCACTACATTAACCCTGGACACTAACTGACTAAGTGCCTTTCCACTAGATGCCACACTGACTAAGTGGCCTTCCCCTTGAGATGCCACTGAGGTAGACTACATGGCCACTATAGTGGCCTCCATAAGATGCCACTGAGGTAGATACTACGGGACTATAGTGGCCTTCCAAGATGCCACTGAGGTACTACTAAGCCACTATAGTGGCCTTCCAAGATGCCACTGAGGTAGCTACTACGGGCCACTATAGTGGCCTTCCATGATGCCACTGAGGTACTACGGGCCACTATAGTGGCCTTCCGTAAGATGCCACTGATGTACTAACGGGCCACTATAGTGGCCTCTCCGTAAGATGCCACTTCCATTTACTACGGGCCACTATAGTGGCCCTTCCATAAGATGCCACTGAGGTAGCACTACGGGCCATTATAGTGGCCTTCCTAAGATGCCACTGAGGTACTACGGGCCACTATAGTGGCCTTCCATAAGATGCCACTGAAGTACTAGGGGCCACTATAGTGGCCTCCCATAAAAAGATGCCACTGAGGTACTAGGGGCCACTATAGTGGCCTTCCATAAGATGCCACTGAGGTACTACGGGCCACTATAGTGGCCTTCCATAAGATGCCACTGAGGTACTACGGGCCACTATAGTGGCCTTCCACAAGATGCCACTGATGTACTACGGGCCACTATAGTGGCCTTCCATAAGATGCCACTGAGGTACTACGGGCCACTATAGTGGCTCTCAATGCCGTTGATTGTACAATAAATAAAGTTAAAAATTAAATAAAGAAATATTTTCGTTAACTGTAACAAATTAAAAATAAAATGAAGGGGGAGGGGGGAGGTGCCGGCACAATATTGTATTATAATTCGAGTAGAGAGGCCTCCCTCCGGCCTCCCTCCTGTTTAGCGGCCGCCAATTATAATATAATCTAATAAGAAACGAGGAACAAGGAAGCTGTTAATTAATTAGCCATTCACTGGCCGAATACATACGGATATCGATATAGATAAGGGCTTAGAGGCAGGGGGAAGGTTATTTCATGTTCCGTCCCAGGGGCCCAAAATATTACAATAGAATTTGAACGAGGTCGGCACGTCTGACACTGCTACCTCAGCTAACTTAGGCCAACATAGCTAACATAGCTGACTAGCTGACTAGCTGACTAGCTGGCCGTCTGGCCCGTTATTGAATTGAATTTGAATCGGTCGACGACATTGTTATTATTATTATCTGTTGGGGCGGGATTGTTGAAGAATGGCGGGGTGTATTAGGAGCACCGCCGGGCATACATATCGTGTATTATATATAATATATAATATAATTGGGCAATGACCGATCGCTACACTTCCGATTGAACTATCGTTAATTTTTGCTGAGCACAGTTACACAGCTAGAACTAAGGCAGCTAGAGATAGAGCAGGTAGAGCAGTTAGGGCAGCTTCAACAGCTAGAGCTAGGGCAGCTAGAGTTAGGGCAACTAGGAGTAGCTAGGACAGCTAGAACTAGGGCAGCTATAGTTAGGGCACCTAGGACAGCTAGAACTAGGGCAGCTAGGGCAGTTAGAGCAGCTAAGACAGCTAGAACTAGGGCAGCTATAGCCAGGGCACCTAGGGGAGCTAGAACTAGGACAGCTAGGACAGCTAGAGCTGGGGCAACTAGGGCAGCTATAGCTAGGGCACCTAGGGCAGCTAGAACTAGGGCAACTAGGGCAGTTAGAGCAGTTAGGGCAGCTAGGACAGCTAGAGCTAGGGCAACTAGGGCAGCTATAGCTAGGGCACCTAGGGTAGCTAGAACTAGGACAGCTAGGACAGCTAGAGCAGTTAGGGCAGTTAGACAGCTAAGAGAGCCAGAGCTAGGGCAACTAGGGCAGCTAGCAGCTAGGGCACCGTAGGGCAGCTAGAGCTAGGCAACTAGGGCCAGGGCAGCTAGAGCTAGGGCACTAGGGCAGTTAGAGCAGTTAGGGCAGCTAGGGCAGCTAGGACAGCTAGGCAGCTAGGACAGCTAGGGACAGCTAGGACAGCAAGGACAGCTAAGCTAGGGCAGCTAGAGCTAGGGCAACTAGGGGGCAGTTAGGGCACCTAGGGCAGCTAGAGCTAGGGCAACTAGGGCTAGGGCAGCTAGAGTTAGGGCAACTAGGGCAGTTATAGCAGTTAGGGCAGCCGGGACAGCTAGAGCCAGGACAGCTAGAGCCAGGACAGCTAGAGAGCTAGGGCAGTTAGGGCAGTTATGGGGCCATCGGACGATGGCGTAATGTATAACGTAACGCCAGATCCGTTGGCAACGGCCACCGGTGTCGGCAACGTTTCGCCGATATCGCCGGAATACGCAATAGGACTTAGTTTGCCAGCCCCAATAGAAGGATAACGATTGATTGTATAAAGGGTGGCCCAAAATTTACGCGAGATTTCAAGTCGCCAGTAAAGTCGGCAACCGTATTAAAAAAAAACCATTCGACAGTTTAGGGTTGCCGAAATTTCATTATTTTTGAAATATCGTTCGACAATGAAAACGCGTTGTTCTATCGTCCAACACCTCCATTTCTATACTGACCCTAAACAGCTGTTTTTACAGTTTTTTTTATCAGGGTCGCCAACTTTACTCCGCAATAATTGTGGCCAATTCACAAATCTGGCGTTAATTTTTTGACTAGAAAATGAAAAACAAAAAAGTAGTGGATAGTTGCGGGGGTGAGGTTTGCTAGTATAGACTAATTTCTATATTGTTGTAACACCGGTTGTATTTATAATAGATAGAGTTGGGTCTGTTCTGTTCTGTTGTGTTGTGTTGTATTAGCGCCGATGTCAGCGTATTTAGAGAGCTGACCGCGCCCCACATAATAAAACGGAGGCCCGTCTACAAATAAAACTTTCCACTCGAGTTGTTGTACAATAAAACGGCGACAAATACAGGATAATATATTCAGAATATACGCGTATTCTCTGTATTCACTTCGGGCTTAAAGTCTAGAAGTGACGTACGGGCCATCTGTATCGCTCGTACTAATTACGGATTTTGGCTGCAATTCGATTATTGTGTACCGAATAAATTATGGTGAAATCCGCGATATTTCGCCCTATTTCCGTCCGATTATTAATATTCGAAAATCCTAACTAAGACCGACCGCAAGAATTCTCGCCCCCCCCCTACAAAGAATACAAATATACCTGTAATATAGTTATATATATATATATATATATATATATATATATATATATATATATATATATATATATTGTATGAAAGAACTTGTATAGAGCGGTATAGGCCAAGTTTTATGCCTGTTGTTGGGATTGTTATGTTGACCTTAACTTAAGGGTCCGTTCCTTACCTGTCACCGACGTTGTGCCCAGCAGGTGAATCCTCGATTTGATGAATCGGCCGGTGAACGCTGTCAATCCCATCCTCAGGAAATAGTGCAATTCGACAATCCAATAGAAGAGGATCAGCGTCGAAAGTATTCCGATCGCCAAATAGCAGTACCACCACATCTCTGCCTCTTATATATATCAATTCTTCTTCTTCCTCCTCCTCCTCTTGTTCTTCTTCTTCTTATAATTCTTGTTGTTGTCGAGTGATGTGACCAATAATAATAATAATAGCAGCGGCCGGACAAGAATTGGACCTTAGAGGTTGGGGCCGCCTCGAGGTCGGCCGCAATCGAAGGATCATCGCGACAATCCAAAACTGTCTCTGAAACAAAAAAAAGAAAAAAAAAACAGTTTAATATACAATATTTTGTGGTCTAAGAGGGGTTGGAATAACTGTCGCCGGTGTTTGGTCTTTCGCCGGGGGGTTGTTTGCCGGCCGCTCGCCATCTTCAGTAGTCACTGTCGGGGGGGGGGCCACTTTGGATGTTTTCGGGCATCAGTACGCCCCCTCCCGCCCCCAAGGAAAACATCCAGTGCCCCCCGACAGTGACTACTGAAGATGGCGAGCGGCCGCGAAACGTCAGCAGACAGAAACACCCTAAATGGGGGGGGGGCGGGATATAATTAATTGGTATAAAATTGTATTAAATAACGGCCGGTTTAACGGAGCGCGAATAAACGCTGAAAATCCCCCGAATCGCGTGTAATTTCGGAGATATTTCGGGCCGAAAATTTAGAAAACGGAAAGCTCTAATTGAGTATTTCCCCCCCCCCGTCCACCCCAATACCCGGATTATTTGCTCTTTTATGGGGCGAAACGAAAAAATTCGGCCAGTCGCGTTGAGCAACAACGCGGAAATTTCACTCCAAGGTGGGTCAAATGAAACTCAGTATGTGTAACGGGGGAATTTACACGAAAATACGTTAAATTAATGTTGGAATTATTAATTTTTCAAGATCCGGCCGATAATATATAATTGCCGAATGAAAGCCAATTCTCCTCTCCGTTCTGTTCTGTTGTTGTATATATATATATATATATATATATATATATATATATGCGGTATGGTTGCGTGCGTCATCCTCCGTTGTATTGTTAATCGTGTTATTAATAATAAAAGGGATAATGGGACAATTAGGTTTCAGGAGGAGGCTGATCGTATCGACGCCAAGCCCTCTTCTTCTCCCCGCGCACGTTTTATTTACAATATTTTATATAGCTAATAAATAATTAAACCTCGTGTCTGTCTCTCTCTCTCTCTCTCTCTGTCACACTACTTCACATCGACAACCGGATTATGTACAGACAGACACATAGAAATTGGAAGGCCTCTACAGGTATATATCGGGGGTGGTCGGCAACTGAGTAGTTAGTAATTGCGGATTTCAACCCCGACAACAAGTGGCGGCGCTGTAACATATTTTTAAAGTGCGCCAATCAACATCTTCGGCGCAGAGATAAGATTCTTCGATAGCGTCATTATTCGGCGGTCATTTCTGTGTCAAACATTCGGTGTCCGGTCGGTTAAAAGACGATGAACGCTCCGGAGGCACTTCCGGTCTGGAGGAGGTCGGCGATGACCCCCCGAGAACAAAGGTCATAGTTCGACACCGGGAGAAGCCGAAAACGTATCCTATCTAGGGCTTATCCGTGCCGAAGATGTTGATTGGCGCGCTTAAAAATATGGTACAACGCCGCCACTTGTTGTCGGGGGTGAAATCCGCAATTACTACTTAGTTGCCGACCACCCCCGATACAACGATTTGCCAATAAGTATAGAATTACGTCCCATTTCCGTATCGCCGGCTACACAATTTAGTTAATTATAAACATTATTCAAATTCGATAATATTCCGCTCGTCGGGAAGGTTGATGTCATCCACATCAATAGTATCGTACGGTGTTGGACTCCGGTGTAGTTTTGCGTAGGTAAAAATAGGGATGGAGAGAGAGAGAGAGAGTGTTTTGAGAGAAAAGGTAAGAGACAGAAGGTAAAAGTGGTAAAAAGTGGCAGTGGTAAAATGAATGTGGGCCAATATAGTGGGACAATTTGCAGTCTAATCGAAAACGTTGGGGAAGAGTTGGCCAACATTGCACAACATGGACGGCCTATGAAACATCCCTCCCTCCCTCCATCCATCCTTCCATCCCTCCATCCTATCTCCATCCTCCCTCCCTCTATCCCCTCCATCTCCTCTCTCCTCACTCCCCATCCCTCCCTCCCTCTCGCTCATCCCTCCATCCCATTCCTCCTCTCTCCAATCCCTCCATCCATCCTCCTATCCTCCCTCTCTCGCTCCCTCCCATCCCTCTATCCCTCTCCATCTCAGCCCCTCCATCCTCTCCTATCCCTCGCATCCTCTCCATCCGCCTCCCTCTCCACCATCCCTCCATCCCCTCCCTCTATCCTCCATCCATTCTCCCTCCTATCCTCCTTCCTCCCTTTTCCATCCCTCCTCCTCCCTCCCTCCTCCATCCTCTCCTCCTCCATCCCTTCTCCATCCCTCCTCCCTCTATCCCTCCCCCTCCCCTCCCCTCTATCCTCCCTCCCTCCCTCATAGTCAGCCACCGACTGACCTATTTGTCATTCGCCTCCTGTAGCAGCTAGTTTACATCTCCCAAGCCGATAATAACGCCCCCTTCCACACGTTGTATTATATTTATTGGGGCTACTTTATGCGAAACGTTCGGCATAAAGCACCTTCGGAGGGAGGACGTTTTTTTTTTTTTTTTTTTTTTTGACGATCTAAAATATCCATCGTAGATATTTCAATTTAACCGGTTGCGACCAAACAGCAACCCTAACGATAATCGTAGAAACACCCCAAATCCGATAGTCCAAAACCCAACTTATCCTACCGGACATCCCTAGTTAAAAATTAAAAAAAATAATAAAAAAGGGGGGCAAACCGTTGGTTTTCTCCACTGATTGTTGTCTATTGCAGTTAGTGTCGCCTGTTGTATCTTTTTACAGTTGTACAACTTGTTAGAAATTTGCGAGTTGTATACCGCTCTAACGTACTGAACCGAGACTAAGTTTTTAAATTATTTAAACGGGTTTTATTTTATTCAGTCAGCCAAGTGGCTGGGGCTTTACCTAAAGAGCTGGCGGTGAGTCGGTATTGACGGAATAATTTCACCCAAATATCCTACCATACTCTCGTACTTAATGGGAAAAACGTCGCTATTTTATATAGGAAATAGTCTGGGTATTTTGATTGGGAAAAAATATCCGAAAAAAACCCTGGAGGTGAGAGCCGTTTCGTCCAGAGAAGAGTATTACGTGGCGAGCTTAGAGGCTAATAGAATTGTTGGGCTGATGAACACTGACCTTTAACTGGTTGATATCTTCTGACTGTTGTGTAGAGTGGAGGAAGAAGAAGAAGAAGAAGAAGAGCGCGCCAACCCTCTCACTACTGGACTGGCTCCAGCTCCAGCTCCAACTCCGGCTCCGGCCCTCCACTCCTCGCCCCTTCCACCATCTTCCGTCGACGACGACGACGACGACCCTCTCCCTCCTCCTCCGGGGCCCCCTTTTACTCCCAACCGGCCTCCCACTCTACCGTAAAAGTACCACCGATCAAAGGGCCAGAGGATGGATGATGGACCCCAGTCATCCGCCCTACCCCACCACCCTCAGGGTATCGGTTATTTATTTTTCGCCTCCCGGTCGAAATTCTCCCTTTATAAAGTGTCCGTCCGGCGACAAAACGCCTCGAAAATCAATCGGACTCTGTCGCCCCGCTAAATATCGTCCGTACCCAGTTCCGACTCGGAATTCTTCCGTCCCTATTGATCGGTCGCGCGATTCGGCCGGCTGCCGACAGGCGGCGCCACCTCGCCCCCATATAACGCGCAATATAAATCTCGTATATATGTCCTCGTCTGTCTATAGGAAAGATTAAATACACCCGACCTATTATATATATATATTTTCATTATATTTCAAATATTGTCCGACAATGAAAACGCCCTCCATCCCCCCCCCCACAACCATTTGTATACTGGCCCTAAACTATCAGCTGTTTTTACGGTGTTTTTTTTTTTTATCAGTGTCGCCAACTTTACTCTGCAAGAATGGTGGCAAATCTGGCGCTAATTTTCGGTAACAACCTTTAGACGATAACTGAAAAAAATTAAAAACAAAAAAGTGGTTGCGGGGGTGAGGTTCGCTAGTGAACTAATTTCTATATTGTTGTACACCGGTTGTATTTATAATAGATAGAGTTGGGTCTGTTCTGTTGTGTTTTATATATATATATATATATATATATATATATATATAGCAGTTGTATGGGGCAATTTTAAAAATCATAAAAACCGATGAAACAATACAAAAATTCTAGAGTATTATATCAGATTTATTTCATCAATTTATATCTACTTTACTTGTTCAGTTTTAGTTGGGGCCTGACAACTCTGCTGGAATGGAATGCTATACACAGCTGGCTCCGATTATCTATTAAATATATTATAAACGTACAGATTCTTATTATTTATTACCCGCTCATATTTTTCAGTTTAAACGGACCACTCTGACTTAATAAAGCTTTGTTGTACTCGCCCGACCACACACAAAGTTGTTTTGTAAAAGCAATTTTTCGATTAAATTGGAAATTTTCTTCATCCGCTCTCCTAATTTCCTTCCGCGAAAACAAACTCAAATAACACCAGCATCGTATTATTATTATTTATAGGTAATTATGTACTATACTGTATGAAATATTACTATATTGTATTGAACGAAACCCCACTTATAATGTATAAAACATACTCGCGAATACTCATAAAAATTGGTGAATCTGGGTTAGAAGGGGATATATAAAGGGTAATCGGTAAATAATAAGTGCTGTATATGAATTAGAATTGACAATCTTTTTCTCAATTTACAATAAGTAAGTTTTCACAGTTGAAAAATATTTTAAATGTAATTTTTTTTTCTAACGGTTCCTTTTTTTTTAAATATCACTAATTTGTAATAATCCTTTTGCAAAATCTTTTTACAAACGAGAATTTTTTTACAAAATTTTACATGCTTAACATACTTCTTCATAAATATATATATATATATATATATATATATATATATATATATATTTTGCCAGTTTTTTTCCTCCGACAAGAAAAAGATCTCTCACTTCTTCCAAAAAAGCACAAAACAAACACAATCGATATATATTTATATAAATATAGTTAACTTGAGTTGTGTATATTAGATGAGAAATGAAAAAAAATTAACACAAATTTATGCTTCTCCTGTCAACTAAAACATTAAAAATATTTGTAACGAACTAATACCAATTTTGTAATTTTATACAATCGCGAAAAAAAAAAAAAATATCGGTGCGTTTTTACCCATTTTCAAAGAAAACTGAAAATTCTTCAAAAGCGATAAACTCTACGACTACATTTTTTTTTTTCCATTACGCGTGTACAAGTAGTTCGGTACTTTTGTTAATTGGTGAAAACAAAATGTTCCGCAATTCTCTTTCGAACGATTCGTACGACAATTCATTTTTTTTTTTTTCCTGCCATTATATACGAACGAAAACGGCTCGAGATCGGCGTGTATTTCTCGACTATTCGTCGATTTCGTGAACTTCGAGTGGATCTTGTTCCTGGATGTTGTTGGTCAACAACTGTTGTAGCGCTTGGGCGGTGCCGCCGCCGCCGCCGCCGCTCATCATATTCCCTGAACACAGACAATAAATACAACGATTAAAACGGAGGAGGACACTTGTGTACCGGTAGTGGATAATAGCGGATAAAGAGAAATAGAAGCCGACATATTTTTACAACGATAAATAATTGTAGGGTGGAAGTAGAAGGCCGGAAATAAGTACACGCTTACACACGCACGATATTTTAACGCATTCGAATCAAATATTTTAAAACGATCCCGTTTATAATTTGTTTATACCGAATCCAACTTGCGCATCGAGACACCATTTTTTTTTTAATCCGTTAAATTATAGCCATTTTTCAGAGTTAAATCGACAGTGAAAATCGGTCGTTTTCGCTGTATAATTAGGGGCTTAATTTCAGCGCTAAGATGCGGCGGTAATCACCGATTTGACGGAAATCAATGCCGAAAAATATACCTCTTTTCTACTGAAAAGAGAGATGTATATAAGTTTTGAGTTTACTTTTGATGGCCTTCGGGTTGGGTACAAAGTTAGAGTTGGGTTGTTGTTGGGCCAACAGCACGTTGTTGACTTGTCTCATCGCCGGTGGCAGTTTCGATTGTAGACTGGAACTGTACGCCAACTGCTTCTGCTGCTGCTGCAGCTGCTGCTGCTGCTGCTGCTGTTGGGCTCTCATCACGTTGGCTGCGTTGGTGAACCTCGGCTGATGGCCGGTCATCATCTGCTGCTGCTGCTGCTGGTAGAGCGGATACCTCGCCATCTGCTGGTTCTGTCGCCCCATATTGCCGACTCCGTTCTTGAACATCATCTGTTGTTGTTGTTGCTAGAGGAAAAAAAAACCCCAAAAAAATTGTAGCTAATGTGTTTCACGGAGATGCAATTGAATGTGCGACTACTCTACTACCCTTCGTTTGCGCTTAGAAATAATTGATAAAAAAAAAGCGACTCTATATAAGACTACACGAAACCTGTACAAAGTTGGCCTGCTGCTGTAGCGAATTTTGAAACGATATTCTCCACTGGGCCAAGACTGCGTTTGCACTTCGCTGTATTTCTTCATTGGTCATTATCGGGTTCTGCGTACGAAAAAAAAATAAATTAGTTGACGACTTTATCGTATTTCATTTTCCAGAGTTCCGGATATCTTATAAATTTTCCACGATTTAGGCGCGGGATTTTGTTTTATAAACATTTTCACTTTTTTTTTTTTAGCGATTCAATCGTCGATTCTTACCTTTTCTTTAATTTTCATGGCGATGTTGTTGTACAATTCTTGCGCAGAATAATCTGAAAAACAAACGCCGTGGACCAAAATTAGAAGGTAAAAATGTTATTATTTAATTATATAAATTAGCGCAATTGGATCTGTTACGCCCGGTTTCCTTATTGGCTTTATAATTTGAATCTTCTAAGAATTCCGCGTCATCGCCAACTAATAATTTGACGTTTGTTTCGTTATATTCTGTACTTGTTCCGTCGTCATTCCGTTGCGGTTTTCGTCCCGTTAATATTAAATCGCTCCGAGTTAATTCGTGCGTCCTAATCTGCAAAATGTCTCTTCAAATTGACTTTTTTGTCGTCATTTTATTTCAGTTTCATGATCTTTTTCAACCTTTCCGCGTATAGTTATTATGCGATCTCTTGTCAAGTTTACATCAGACTGTCGACTGACTATCCTATTGTTTAAGAGGTAGATATATATATGAGTGTTATGGTTGTTGTGCACGTGCTGCAGCCTCAAGTCTGGCGTTACCTGTCGTCGTCTACACAATATCGACATGTTGGCCCTTGATATACATTCTTCTTGTATTATTTATTTCTCATCTTTCTCCCCGATAGCCTCACCTACCCTCTACCTACGGTGGTGGTCTGTTGCCCGCACCACATTTCTTCCTCATCTCTCTCGGTTATCATATTCTACTATTATACCTGACAGTCACCGGATTAGTTCTGTTCGATCGTTTGATATTTGTCTGTCGTTTGTTGTATATATAGAACACAGTTGTATTGTATAGACAATACGGACTCTACTCTACACTATATGCTCAGTTTACCCGGCTGAGGTAGGTGGTTCGACATGAACGGCTGCGGCGGCGGATTGTGCTTTTCATTCTCAAAGTCGGCCCACGCCTGTTGCCTCTCCTCCTCGTTCAGCTCCTCCTCCTCCTGGTTCTCAAGAAGGGAGTCGTGGTGGTGGTACGTGCAGATGATGTCCGCGTGAGCCTGAAGCATCTCCGCCATCAGCCGGTCCTTCAACAACATTCCTACCGTTAATTAAACACCCGACAGTTTTCTCCAAAACACACACACACAGTGACAAAGTCTGTTCCTAACTGACAAGGCCGACCACTGTTCGGGAAATTATGTTTCAACTTCGTTAGCAGTGCTTCCTCCGTGCGTATATGTATATATATATTTATATACGGTCTGAAAAGACCATACGGTGAGACGAGATGCAAAGAACAGATAATAGAGCGGTGGACAGACTAGAGTAGTAATTATTTGATAGTGTGCCCAATTTTGACTGATGCGGTGAGTATTGAGAGCTGACCTTGGGCAGTATCGGTGTGGTCGTCGGGCCCTGTGAAGGTTTGAAGGTGTAGAGTTCTGTGAGGTCGAGTCGCGAGAAGTGCCTGTCCACCTGCTGCTCGTCGACCACCCGACAAGAGATCGACAATTTAGCCACCTGCCTCTCATAGATCCTCTCTTCGATCGTTCCCTAAACAACAAATAGCAGACAAAAGCGGGTATTCATTAATTCCGTACAGACGGTTCGGTCCTCTACGTGCCACCCACCACGCACCAGTTTAGTCTCGCTCTGTTTCTATAACAAACAGTACACAGTCCAATAACCGCCAGTTTCATTTCCGTCTTAATATACAATCGAAAACAATGTCGCTGAATTTTTGAAATGCCAGAAATTGTAGAGATACAATTAACTCCGTGCATACCGAATAATAACAAATAACTTTTATCGATCCAGGCGTTTTTCATTTCATAATGTACAAATTGTAGCGCACATCTCTAAACCCAACAAATTCTCCTTTAAATTTCATCATTGTTATTTTAATCGTCTAAACTCATACTCTTTACACACACACACACACACACACACACACACACACACACACACACACACACACACACACACACACACACACACACACACACACACACACACACACACACACACACACACACACACACACACACACACACACACACACACACACACACACACAGACAGAGCGACTGACCTGTGCCAGAAACCTGTAGATGTAGCACGGTTTCTTCTGTCCGAACCTGTATATCCTGAAGATGGACTGTACGTCGAAGAGGGGTTCAGGAGGCGTCGAATATGATGACCCTGTTGGCGCCGGCGAGGTTGATGCCAGGCCGCCCGCCGTCGAGATCAGGAACAGCCGAGCCCTGGACACACCCACTCATTTCAACACTCCGCACCGCGGCCCTACCTACCCTACTTTCATACAATTGTCCTTTCGAAGGTAAAGCGAAAAGGTATTTTTGTTAGAGTAGGTGTAGAGCGACCGACCTGGTATTGTCGTGGCTGTTGAACCTGTTGATGAAGGAGGTCCTGTACTCGGAGGCCGTCTGTCCGTCGAGCCTGAAGTAGTCGACGCCCTTAGCCCAGCAGCCGTCCAGCGCGCCGCCGCGCGCCTCACCGCTCGTCACCTCGTCTATCCTACCCAGGAAGTACTCTATCAGATCCAGCGTGTACAGCGACTGGCTGAACACCAGCCTGCAACAACGACGCCTCCCTATCAGTAAGTGCACTCACTTTCTCTATATTTATACTGGCGCCTACAGCCGCTTTTATAATAATAGCCACTATTTTGATCGATTCGTTAGCAACAAATAAAAACTGTTCGTATAAAAGCCTAACAATTTGTCACCGATTTCTTCGCACTTCTTCAGGATCGATAGCAGGAGTACTATTTTTGGGCCCGTGCTGATGTCTTCCAGTTGTTCTTCGCTCACGATTTCGTTCCACCACAATTTCTTCGGTTCGACCTCGGGCGGCTCTTCAGACACTGGCCAAAAACAAAAACTCTTTTACATTTTCAATCATCACCAAACAAATTACACGCAATGGATTAGGGCGGGTGCGCCAAACTCATTTCTGCCGCAGGCCATTTTCTGCGACAGGATATGACATTCGCGGACCGCATTACATTTTCTTAAATATTATATATCGATTCTGGGTTCCGTAATATAAGTGGGACTAGTAATTAACGTTTAAATTTGTACTCGCCTCCACCAAAATTTATTAAATTGTCATTATTTATATAGCTCGAGCGTTGTTACGCACTTATGAATTATTGGACTGTATGTTAGTGATCATCTAGTCCGACCTGCTGCCTTATATGATAGTTCAATATGAAACAATACCAAGAGATACACTGCCATTACATTGCTGCCATCGCCTCTCGCAACTCCCTCCCAATTTAATTCACAGCTCAAGCCGAGCCCGGCCCTCTCTCTTCAAATCCATCACGGTACATTAATTGTTTTTAACAAAGTTGTTTATTTTTAACTTTACAGTTATTAGCTTTAAAACAATTAAATATTCTCAACATTTACTATTGCGTATCCGTAGAATTAGGTCAATTAGTGACTGATGACAATAACGGTCCTCTGAACCTAACTTGTCCCTAAGTCAGATACTGTCGATTTCTTTTTTAATATTTGTACGTATTATTTTACGAGGATGTTTTTTTTTTCTTGTACAAAGATGAACCGCGCGCTTACCCGGGTTTGAGCGTGTACTCCTGGTGGTGACCAGCTGGACCTCCGAGCCGGAGCCGGAACCGGACCCCGACTTCGACTCTGAACCCGAACTCGGACTCGAATCTGATCCATCGTCTATAAAATCTTTCAACGAACCCTCCGAGTCCTCGTCGCTGGCCTGAAATCAAATTGGGGAAATTAGAAAATACATAAAATGGACTGGTTAGCGCTAGTCATGTTGGCGGACTCTTACGTCGTTTTTCAACATTTCCTTTTCGCTGTGCATGAGTATAACCCTCGGATGGGTGCATATCCTGGTGAGGAAGAGCCAGTCCTTGAAGAGGGTCGCCGACGTCTTGCCCTGGTCCTTGCCCCTCGCAAAGTTGTCCAGGTAGTGCTGGTAGAGTGAACATTGCACTTCTGACATGTTGATGCTGATCACGTATTCAAACTTCTGCGGCAGGAGCGGCGTCAACCGTTGTAATCCTTCCTCTGGCGGATAGTAAAATAAAAATCGTTATTAACTTGCGACGCCGGTATATACAGTTCCAAGGGTGTGTGTCTGTTTGCCTGTCTGTGACAAGACTGACTGATTATGTCGCACCATTTCCCAATTTTTAATCGGAGAATCAAACCGTCGGTTATTTATTGATTTGTGGCTCATCTCGACAATTTTGAACAGGGATAGCCAAAGTCAATATCGGTCGCGTTTCATTTTTGTATAATTCGTTTAACGCTCGGCCCCTATCTCCACTAAACTATCGGTGGATAGAAATTTCGAATTTCCCCAAGCGGTCTGTCTATATAACAACATACATACATACATTCCCGCCTACATACATGTGCGTACAGACCTGTACGATGCCGTCAAGCTTGTGCAGGGCGTCGCCCGAGCGCTTCATCACTTTTACGTCATGGGCGTCGAATCTTCAAACTGGCGTTCTGAATTGGATTGACAAACCTGTTTTTAAACTCTTTTTCGTGCCGAGCAAATTTGGCTTCACGAACTGGACCATGCAGTGATCTGTAAAACAGAGACAATTTCAAGTATCGCCAACAGACAACAATAAGGTTAGTAGTAGCAGTAGTAGCAGTATTAGTAGTAGCGAGTGGCAGTAGGAGGTCCTGTAGAAGACGATATAGTGAGCTCGTATATCCACTAAAGCCCAGCGGACTCCATTCGAAATGTGCGATATACAGTAGGGAAATAGAGTGGACCGCAGTTGATTAACAGATAAGAAGTGTTGTACAGAGACGTTATATCTATTTAATGTCCGTTTATTACTGACACTCCTCAAGGTTGTTTTGCAGAGGGGTGCCGGTCAGCACTATCCTCCTCCTGGTCTTCAACTGGTTCATCGCTTTAGACAGCGCCGTAGATTCATTTTTAAGAATGTGCCCCTCATCGCAGATCACAAGGTCGGGCCCTTAAAAATAAAATTAAATACTATACAACCTAATAGAAACAACATTTCTTTTAGTACATTATTAAGCGTGATTAACGTGCTTCCATTTGAGACTTTTTGGGTTAGTGAGAGATTAACGGTCTAAATCCCCAACTAATAATATATAAATTTGATCGTGTGTGGGTTTCAGCACTCACTTTTTCGTTAGCTGTATTTATACATATTATAAGTTGTTGTAGACTGCTAAATTACATATATATATATGCATATAGGTTGTGATACAGTATAAATAGTTGATAGATATGGTTGGAGTGGATGTTGTGTTGACGTGTGGGAAGGATGAAGAAACACTGACCTGGGTCGACTAGCGCCTCTTGGAATACGGCCTTGGCGGCCTTCTTCAGCCTGGCCTTCGGGTTGGTCAACTGGCGGTACATGTTGTACCCGAGCACCATCACGCCTCCCCTCTTCAACCAGTCCTTCATCTGATACTGACGGTCATTAACCAACACCCTTCGGGAAACAGAAAAGAACAACAGTTACAACTAAATCGCGCAATAGCGTTTTCAGCATCGTTCGAGTTTATTATACAAGAGATAGAGAAATATGGGACCTCGAAGAGACTCCGAGAGTATTCAATTTGGACCGGCACGCGAGGACGCCAACTAAATGTCACGCTCTACAGTAACTGTTGGCCAACGGACACTGGGCGGACCAATAATATGTACGATTATTGGTAATCGTAATGTAATATTCGAGGATCCCGTCGGCGTCGTTATTATTCCAGAATGACGAGATGAAATTCTACGGACGTCGGTGTGTTTCCCGGGACGGATGTTCAAGATAAAATTCGATCGGAAGGTGGCGACCTCTGACCCAACGCAGTCATTCCGTTTCTAATTTTAATATTGCCCATTGGGACTAAATCTGAGTGTAGGGCGCCTCGTAGGTTGTGGGGGTTGGGTCGTACATATTCGCGCGTCCTCCTGTTACCCACCCATATCGTGTTGGTTATCGACCCTCACCACCCGAATCCTCCCTTCCCCCGGACACCGTCAGAGCCCACAATCTGCCGGGTGGGGCTATATATATATATATATATATATATATATATAGAGGGTACTGACTTGATGAGGTTGTAGACTTCTACGTCTTCTCCGGATCCGACGTCCTTGAGCCACTTTTCAAATTCGTTGACCCAATTCAAGACGGTGGACAGAGGACAAACTACGAGCACATTTTAACACCGACCTGAGGGTGCATCAGCAGCGTGTGGACCAGCGTCACTACCTGAAACCGGTGTCCTCGTATTTATTAAAATTCCTCTAATTATAAAATCGCCTACGTTAATTTAATGCGCATTAAAATCGAATATATACAAAGACGATGCGGTAGGATCACATGTAATACAATAGTGTTGTTTGTGCGCATGTGTACGTGTACGGGGGATCGCTGGAGAAAGTAAACCCGTCGGTCCGTAAAAATTAATAACAAACAGCGTAAAAATGAATAATTTAAGATACCTGGAACGACTTGCCCAATCCCATGCAATGGGCGATGATGCAGCCAGATCCTTTGCTCTCCTTCGCATCCTTCACGGATTCAAAACAGGCGTCCCACATAAATTTTATTCCTTCGGCCTGTGTACAAAATCGAAAAATTATATAGAAATCAATTTTATATATCAATCCTGTATAGCGTAATTGGCAGTTTACGGCCCAGTTATGCACAGAGTGAGTGGCTCTCCTATCACTATCACAACTTACAAATAACCGATCTAGCGATGGACGTCTGCATGGCGATTCAAACGCACACAGTCACAATCTAAACCCCCTAAACGTGGGGTCATTTTACAAACATTTAGTTTATAATCTAAGACATTTTTAAGAGGTGTATCTCTGGAATTTTTTTACCTTTACTGAACGGCCGAAACCGGCAAGTAAGACAAGAAGATAAAGAAAACTAAGATATTCCAAATTTATGATAATAATGTCGGGAGTGAAACAAATTTCAATGTGTGTGTGTGTGTGTCTCAACAGCCCTCGAACTCGCAGAATATAAAAAAATAAACACGCTCTAATATTACCTGGTGAGGCTTCATTTTTTTCACCAAATCTTTATTGACCGATACCAACTCCTTTTTCGTTTCCGGATCGAAGTCCAAGACCAATTTTTCAAGTATCTTGTGTTTTTCCGACTCGGCTCCGTCCTCCTTGTGCATCATCTGATTGTACTGAAACGACGGTAAGGTGAAAAAAATTAGGAAAAAAATAATATCCGACCAGAATATCAAAAATAAGGTAGGTATATGCGTCTGCGTTGCCAATATGCGTTTAAAATACCAATTTCTGCCTCTCCAAAATCCTCTTCTTCCTCTCCTGTTCGTCTTTGAGCGCAGCTTGCGTCGACTGTTCGAGGCTGTCCTCTTTCAACAATTTCCTGATGTTCTTTCTCCCTTTGCCCGCCGAATCGGTTATCTGGCAAAATTTTGTCCACATTGTTTTTTTTTTCAACTGGATATATTATCATTGACAATACTGATTATATTGAGCTCGATCGGACCCGGTTTATAACCAAATCCCATCCCAACGCTTTCGAGTCGAGTTTTCGAGCCCTCGCTCTCAGAATCGAACTTCAACAAATCGCACCGTTAGTATCCCCCAAAATCTTTTAATATAATACAATATGTATTGTACATATATATAAAAAAAGTATGTATAAAAGGTATAAATCTTTACAGTATACCTTTGTTTCTTTGTCGCCATCGGTGTCACTGTCGTCGGACGCCACTCGCCGAATGCGTTTCATCTTCTTTCTGCAAATGCAGAACAACGAACGAAATTTAAATAGCCATTTTTTTACATCATTACAACTATATTATATACTACCGATATCTCCGAATGAATCGGTATCGATTTGTCCGCGCTAAACAATGTTTAATGTCGTAAAAAGTACGTACTTCTGCGCCGGCTTCTCGTCCTTTTTCTTTGCGTCGTCGGAGGACAACAACGACGAGTCTGAAGAGTGAGCGTCATCATTTTTGTAGCTCGAATCGGAATCCGATAAAAATATTTTCTTGCGCTTTTTTTTGAGACCTTTTGTGTTTCTGTAAATTAAAATATATCCGTATACTATTTGCGATAATTTTATAAAATTTGATAAAATAATAATTTAATTTAATACTAATTAATAACTTCATAAATAAGGATTGCTTTACACTTATTTATGCCGCTATAAAATTACTGCAAGGTCAAATTTGTTTTCTCCCCAGCAGTTCCTTATATAGACATGCAACATGCTACCGTGAAACTTGTCATGCCAGTGTGTCATGTGTTCTGTGTCCCGGTCGGTTACGTTAGGCAATGCCGTGAAGGAAAAATTGAAAAATAGAAAATCGAGTTACATCGTCTCTGAAATATCATTTCACGACCTGACAGAAATCAATTTGAAACGTTAAATCGGAGAAACAAAATTGTTGTCACTATAAAGGGTTTTACACTAAGCGATAAATCCAAAACTTTTCGTGTGTAAAGTCACAAGTATATACATATATACATATGAATGATGAAATTATGCAAATAATCAACAAATTGAGGAAACTGAAGCGGTGGCAAGAAACAAGTAGCATGCAAACAGAAACAAGCACACGGAAACCGAAAAAAATTAAATATTAAAACCTCAAAAGTGAACTAACAACTTGGATATTAAAAATGTTAACAAACTTAATTTACCTCTTATTTTCGATCTTCTCCTCATCGAAAGATCTAAATAAAATTAAACCGTTCGATTAGTTAACAAAATATTGCATTACACCAACAAAAATTATATACAACAATGTATAATATACAATATGAACAAATAATAAACAGCGTTATACACAAATGAAGAGAGTAGACATGCAAGTTTCGGTTAACTTTAAGTGTATTATTATCATTTTCCTTATTAGAAAAAAAAACAGACAGGTCAGTTTCGTCCTAAGAGCTCCAACGGAGCTTTTTTCATATCTAGCTTAAAATAATCTGCCGTATATTAAATCAGTGGCTTATTACCATTGAAACCATTTATAATCAAGTTGTGCCACAACCGTAAAAACGAAACAGTACACTTTTTCGATGAATAATTTCATTTTAATATCACTTCTCTACGAAATGAATTCTTTATACGATTTTCTAATTTTAGACTGGATTCGACAATGTTTTTCAACCTCACCGACAACATATAACCAGTCGTCACAAATTTAATTAAAATTTTCCGACATTAAATTTCACAATGTAATAGGCTATGTATACATACATAGTTTATCTCTTAGCCTGAAAATACATCGCCAAACTAATTATTTTAGTTCGACAAAGAGAATAAAACTCGCAGTCCATCATGAACCGCAATGGTTTTACAACGGTACAATGATATATTTCGTGGAAACGTTTCTTTTATATTCTTAAATATATACAAAAAAATAAACATTTCCAAGATACAATTCAATTGTTATCATTCGATGATGATATCAGATACACAGAATTTGACTAAATTAGAAGTGAGATTAGTTTGACTAAATTTCTCACGACAAAAGTAATAAATGCCGTCACCGGGTCGCTTCTTTATCGCGACACAAATATTTCATATAAAACAGATTTTCCTCGATTGTACTTGTAACAGTTGTTAAATCGATTGTACAATAAATACGAGGAGAAATAAATTTACTCGCTTCAAAAATTGCAAAGTACAATAGTATAATACTGGCGGAGAGATAAACTCACGAATCTGCGGGTTCGTTTTTGTTGCTGTCGCGCTTCTTTATGAACTTGTTGAACTTTTCTTCCGCTTCGCTCGAATCTGTACTGTTAAGTTTCTCCGTAGTAACTTGTTCCTCCTCCATTTCGCTGTCGATTTTTCTTTGAAAACATCCTGCGGAAAACGACATTAATTATTAATATATATATATATTATAGGCGCTTATAGACTTCCCTCCGCTATTTATAGAAAAAAAATATTATATATCGACTCACGTCTTCGTCGTTGTCCGACGCTTTTTTCTCCTTTTTACTTTTCGGCGATTTTTCCTCCTCCTCCTCCTCCTTCTTCTTCTTCTTCTTCTTCTTCTCCTCCTCCCCATCTTTACTCTTTCCTAATACGTCGTCAGAATCACTGTTGCCTACAAAAAAAAAAAAAAAATATCAAAGTCCGTCCGATGATACGGTGGTGCGGGTTTCGTACAAAGTTTATAGTATCGTAACTAAACAATAATAGTCATACCCACGAACAGATATACAGGAGTGTCGATATAAATACGCGAAACGTTTAATAATAAATAATAATAATAATAATAGCCAACGATATACACAAATGTATGACACAAAACTTTGTACAAAAATCTACTGTTAAAATAAAATATGTTTTTAAGATAAATGAGCGTTTAATAAATTGTTAAATTGCGTTCAATAAAAAACCAATAAATTGTTCCTATTAAGAGTTCGTAAGTAAACGAAAAGGAATTATTTGGCAAAAATAATTAAGGTCGCCAATTTCTGTCGGTAATGTATCCTGTATTTGTATATATATATATATATATATATCGATAATACACACATCGGAAAAAAAAAAAATAATAACGCACTGTTCAAATCTGGTGACGAGGCTAAAAATATTTCTCTCGAAATGTCTTCGTAACTGCACGGTTTCTCGCTCAAACTTTTCAACTTGTTTATTTCCGTGGCCAAATCCAAACTCGAACCTGCTACAACAGAATTAAAAAATGAACAAAAAAAAAAAAAAAACTCGAAACGCAAATTTTCTGTAAAACTAAAGTTAATTTTTTCAAAGCTGTCAAAGCGATATATATATATATAGCGCAATAATTGCCGACTGAGACCAAACTACCAGATTTGCGGAAAAACCAATGTCGTGCAGTTACAAAATATTGTATCGGGGGGCAAAGCGCTACCAACGACAGGTGTTTATACAACGTTCAGGGATGGACTGTACGGGCGATGAGAGGGGTAGTGGGAGAGCAGTGAAAGCAGTGAGAGCGATGAGAGCAGTGAGAGAGCAGCGAGAGCGTGATTCACTCACTCTCTCTCTCCGACTGTTATTCATTTTTATTTTCACCTGATGTGTTGTTCCCACTTTCGTCGCCGTCTTCGACGCCAAGAAAATCCAATACCGAAACGTCGTTCTTTTTCTTGTCGTCGCTTTCAGTCTTCGCCCTTTTCTTTTTCCGATCGTCGGACGAAGACGTGTTCAAAGTTGTATCGGACGCAGTGCCGGTTGTGTTGCCGGAGCGGCGCGCCCTCTTCTTTAAACTGCTCATATCCAGCAACCTGTAAACAGGTTTCACAGCCGGACTGTTACGTTGATTCCATTTCGGTCGATTAAACGGCGGAAATAAATTGAGATTAAACGGACTAATTACCCAACTTATAACTAACATCCATTGTATACGGTGTATGGGTGAACTTGCGCTGGTGCTGAGGCCGCTATACAAACTGTAATAAAAAAAAAACGGAGCAAAATGTACCTGGTTATATCGTCTTCTGAGCTCGAATCCAGCAAGCTGCTTTTCCCATTCTTGTTATTCCTGTTCGCCGTCTTGCCCTTCTCCTTTGTCGTGCTCAACTTCAATTTTTTCTTCGAGTCCTTTAATTGAGATTCCTACGGGAAGAATAAAAAAATTGCGCGAAATTACATTAAACGTAATTTCCTGTCCATTATACGGGACTTGGGGGGGGGATGATGATATTATACGGACTGGGATATCGAGAAGAGATCCATTTTTGACAGGAAGGGTTCCGTCGCTGCGCAAATAATAATGATTTAAAAAATACGATGTAAAACTAAAAAATATAGAATATAAAAGTTACGTTATGTCGGAGTAATACATAGTGTCGAACATTTACAGTGTTTGCCAAATATTATTCGGTATTCAGGGTAAAATTTCAAACTGTCATCAGTTGCCCAAATCTGTACTGCAACTATAGGCAACATTTGGAACAAATTGTCGAACAACTTACCGCCCCCATTTTAGAAATCGTATCGTTTGATGCCTCCGAAATGCTTTCGTCCGACGAACCTCGCATCAACGATCTTTTCAACATTTCGTTGTCCATCTGCGAGACGTTTTCCATTGCATCTAGCCCAGCTTTCTCTTTCTCGTCTTCTTCTTCGGCCTGCGAAAGCAACACTGTGAATTGACTGTCGTTTGAGAAATGCTCAACGTGAGAGTCCCATCGGACTTACACATCGGTAAACACCGCACAAGTCGTGCCAAAAACATGATTATTTACTACAGAGGAGAAAAAAATTCTGTTCTCTTCCAGATTCTCTGTTCTGACTGTGTCCTTATAATTGCCTTTAGATTGCAATTATGATATTCAGCTAGCTCGTTTGATACGTGACCAGGATTTAGGGGCTCGGCTCTGCCTAATTATAGAGTAGAGTAAATAACTGATAGTCGTGAACTGTTATCGAGGTATCAAAGTAGTATTTGTAACATCGGTTTTCTTTCAGGATATTTGAGTGTCGTCGAAGAGGAATCAGTCCGCTGTCCGCGGTACGTAACACAGTTCCTAATACACAAATCTCCCTCTAATCCGTAAATACAAATACACCAGTCAAACTGTTCTCTGGTTTCGCCCTCTACACTAAAATTATGCCCGTTCGAGTCGAAAAATAAAGTTTAGCCTCTCCTGGTCAACATATTTGAGTTGCAACGATGAAATTCGAACGAACAATGCTACGGCAACAACAAATTTTTTAACCTTTAACCTTGAGAAGGTAATTTTTCTATGGGGTACACCCGTCACAACTTATCAATTTTAACAAAACAGAGCAGAACCAATTGATAACTTTGTATCATTGTTGCGTTCATTGATGCGAACGTATTAATACATTTATTTGAACAGTGTCAATTATATAAAAACTTTGACTCTCTAGTTTTGATCAATATCGGAATTTTTATTTTGCAATCAATTATTGAATTGGTTGGCCCGGTAGCATTGTTTAAACAACTGTGGCGGGAGGCGCATTTTATTCGTATATATATAACATTATTTCTATATATATATATATATATATATATATATATAACGGAAGGATGGTAATTTCTCCGTTCACTGTCCCAACTTATGACTACAGCAACTAATAACGGTGAATATGCACACGGCCTCTGGAGGTGCGTGCAATTCCCTTGTATATATTTAAAAAAACTAGCATACCTTGTCTGTTGTTTTCTTGTGTGTTGATGCAGCCAACTCCTCATCCAGTTTTATGAGATCTATCTGCGTTTCCAAATCGCTGTCGTCAGAGCTGCTTAGCAGCGACTTCTTCAGCACTTCCAACTCGTCGTCCTGTCGGCACTGATCCGGGTTGGCGCCGGCTTCCTTCTCATTATTTCCGTTCACTGTTCGGCACTCTCCAGTTTCCGTTCCTGTCCCATCCCCAATCTGTCCACCTTGCTGTCGGCTACTCGCGTCCTTCCTGCTCGTCGTCTCTTCTAAGCCCTTTCTCTTCAGCCCGTCTCCCTCAACCTCACTTCTACGAGTATCGCTCTCCTCCTCCTCCTCCACTTCCACTTCCTCCGTCGTGTTCTCATTCGTAACAACATTTCTGTTGTCCACCTGTTGGTCGTCCGTGTCAAAAATATCTCCGGAATTATTATTGGACATCGCTTTGTTCAGTTCATCGACATTTCTGACCCTCAAGAGGGGTTTGTTTTCCGCAAGTTGCGCCACTCCGTCTGTACGCATCTGTTGTTCCGGCATCCCGTTATTTTCGATATCCTCCTTCCTCTTCTCGCTACTGTCCTTTATTTCTTCCTTCCCATTATCGTCCTTTTTCGCGGCCTGTTCATCGTTTTCGTTTATGTCGTCGCAATCGATCTGCACATCGACTAGAGAACTGGCCAGAATAGAATCGTAGCCGAGATTGTGGTCGTTCTCCTCGTTGTTTTCATCTGACCCGATCGACCCAACTTCTATACAATCGTTATCGCTGGGTATTTCCGTTTCCGTTTTCCGCCTGTTGTCGTCTTCTTCTGCGACCAATCGCCGCCGCTCCTCTTCCACCGTCTTAGAAAACGTAACCTCCCATCGATTCATATATTCGGTGGTCGTGTCGCGGATTTTCGACAGCTGTTTGATCGAACCGTCGATAGTCGCCACAAACCTGGCCATATACCTGTCCGAGATATACGGAAAAATTATTAACAAAAAATTTATCACATTCTCCGGGCCTAATTATTGCATTTTATTCAAGTATACGTATAAACGTTTCGTATATATAAATAAATTTCCAAATGACATACCTATTACCAGCCGGCAGTAGGTTTGCTGCCTTGGGCTTCATCTGGACAAACGACTAACACGGAATTGCCCATTTTCGATCAAAAGAACAGAATTAAACAGAAAATTCGGACTACTAAGACCATTACTGAAACGGACATCCGTAACTAACGTTAGACAACAAACTTACAATTTACAAAACCACTTTAAAACTGACGCGGACGTACGATATGAAACTATGAAATACAGCATCACTTGCATCCAGAGATTCCAATCTAATGTCCTTCGTACTATATTTAACGGTCCTCGGTATGTTTCTAACAAAACTATTCGCACGACCTCAACACACCAACAATCGATAAAGTGACAGAATCCCAGTTGCTCAAGTTCTATTCCTGCTTGTTATTTACTACTCAACCTAATCTGCTCGTTAAGTCAATCTCCTCTATTACTAATCCACTATAACCTAACCCCCAGAAGAGCTTAAACGCCACTGACCCGGAGGCCTACTTGTGGGTATCGACCTTACCGAGTAAGGTACCTCGAGTTCTTTTATCTTCTCAATCGAACCAATCTTTACCGTTACTATCACTTCTACTTGATAGCCAACAAAGTTGATAGTACGCAATACGAAAAAATTACTTCCAAAAAGTGTCACGGAGACGAATAACGTAGGAAGAATGTAAGGCAAATTAATTAATGGACATTGAATGAATGAACGATGACCGTACCTTTTCAAATCCGCCGACTTCTTCATTTTAGACCTGAGAAAGTTTTTCTCAACTATCCTGTCGGTCCTGTCGGCTAGAGTTTCGGAAAACTGTTTCAGGTCGCCCGCCGCATTTTGCAACCGATTTCTCGCTACGACTATCTGCGCCTCCAATTCGGCACTATTAACCATCGATTCATCGTCAGAATCCAGTGAACCAGTTCCGGCTGACGTTTCCCCGCTGTTCTTCTTCATACGGGCCTCCTGGTCCCAGATAGAAAGATTAATTTTATATTGTTTTTACTATCATTAACGAATGAGTATTTTTTAAGCTACAGCATACTTAAGCCTATTATGTTATTATTGAGTTTGCTCAAGTAGAATCACTAATACAATTACTCTTTTTAAAATTTTGCAGAATTACCAAAAAATATTCAATATTCTACCTTGTCAATCTGGTTTTTAGAAGATGATACCGCACTGGAATTAAGTGTCCTGTAACAAAAAAGAAATCAAATCATTATAATAAACCCACTAATATATATATATATATATATATATATATATGAGGAAAAAATAAATCAACAAACTATCAATCGATCTAATATCACTCATAAATTCTTCATCTAACTTCATCTTTCATCATTATCAAATTTTTCAAGGAGAGAAGGAAAGTCTCTGACAGCACTCTGCGTGTATTTACTGTCGATGGGTTTTTCCATTAGAAAATATCCCAATCAACGATCAGTTCTCAATGATCATCTATCGATCCACAATTAACATTCTATAAATTGATTGTAATTTCCTTGAATCGAAACTGAAAGAACATTACCTAATATCGTGTGATCCGCGATGCCAGGGACAAACTGTATGATATTAGATAGGATTATATTATTAGATAAACATAAATAACTATATATATATATATATGTATACTGACTTGAGATATGTTTGTACTGCCCAACACAGTGCCCTGAGTTCGTAGAGCGGTTTCGGCAAACAGACGTAACATTTCCAATCGTCGCTCTTCAGGTCCTTCCAATGATTTCGGCTTATGTTCCGCTTTATGCATTTCTGAAAAAAAAACAAAACAAACTTATTGTTTATTCGAAAATATGAACGCGGTATAACGGAATATTATACGTCGTAACGGAATTCGGCACTATTAATTTGAAGGAAGTCGTGTAAAAAGAGAAGGGAAGATACGAAATTTCTTCTATGAACAGCCGTTTGAGAAATTTTAGCAGTATTTTTAGCCCACTGTTCGACGTCTGAAGGTTGCGATTGTGATGTGGTTCTCTATTCGCCAAACTCTGTCGTGGACGTGCAGTTTATCGCGCAGTTAATACAAGACTCCGAGACTCGACGGAGGCAGTTTTTATAAATTGAAATAAAGCTCACTTTGCAGAAAGCGGTCGGGCACTGGTTGCAGATGTAGAGGACGCCTCCCTGGCCGCACCACCGACAATACTTGTCAAGGCCGTCTTCGTCTATCGAAAAGTCGCCGCTGCCGTAAAACTCAAGGCACGGCTGAAAAACGAAAAAAAAAAACCAGTTAATAAAATATTCCGATCCGGCCGATTTAAGTGTCGCGGATCCACCGATTTAGACCGACAACCGCGTTTTCGATGGAAGCGCCGAAAAGTGGCGGATAAACGTCTTTATCCGTCCGCTAAAAAAAATAATACTCGAATACCTTGCAGAGAATCACTCCGAGATGTATGTGACAGTGAACTTTGGACTCGTGAAATATCTCCTTGCGGATGTCGGTCTGACAGACAGTGCAGGTCAGACGCGCCGTTTGAACGACGGAAGGATCTGCAACAGAATAAACACAACGAATATGTTAAAAAAAAAACACCGACTACCGGCGGACTCTCGGGGGGTTTTAACTGGACGGTCGGTTCGGTCAGGGGTAGGTTCAGTTATATAAATATCGGTTATAACTGTTATTAGTTATTTCAGTTAAAGTGCGGAATACTGGAGGCCTAATAGGCGAGATTATATATCGATATCTATTTCAACATATTCTTTCCAAATTCGGGATACACAGATACTCTCTCGCGACCAATCCGAGATTCGTACATATCTCAATTACTCTTTCCGGAGTCTCATGCCTCAAATATACAGACTCAATCTTTGCATACCCACAAAAAGACGTCACGCTTCTATAAGCGAAATAATAATAATAAAAAGTCGCCTACAGCGTAGGATATAGAATGGAACAGATATCGATATATCACTTGGGGGGGGGAGGCTCCTATTCCGCATTTAAACCGTTATTTCAAACGTATATTAGAATTTCCGCCCTTCATAACTACTTTCCCGCTTCGCCTACGATTGTTGAGGGTGCGTAGGATTGTGGCGGTGGGCACTGACTAAGACGAATACGTGCCAACTGTCACTTTCCCCCCCCCCCCCTCGGCCACTTTATACAAGAGAAAATCGAAGGTATTCGAAACTAATTACGGAATAACTTTTTTTCGCCCAGTAAAATTGTAAGTTTATTTAACCGTTCGACTGCTAAGTTTGCGCAAAAGCGCTGCGATCGTTGGTATCGAAGACCGCGATGCAATTTCATAAAAAAAACACGAGAGGTGTTGACGAGTGCGACAAAATGTTATGCTCGTATTTTGATGAGCGAAGAACCAAATTATTGGAAAAAAGTAGTATTCAACATATTCGGAAGAACGGTGCCGAACTCTTTATATTTTGTATGTTTCCGACACTACCGAAAAAAAAATGATCCGGCTCGAATTCGCATAGAAAATATTATGCAAATGCGCTCGAAAAATAACCGGGACGTAACTTACGACAATGTGCAGCGACAGAAGGATCAAGCGATTCCGCGTAAGAATGGCCTTCACGCTATTTGTGCGGCAAAACATAGTCGTTATACGTACATTTTTCATGTAAGAGTCGGTGATCTTCCCCTAATCAAAATGATCCTTTACGCGCTGATCGTAAGAGAAGATCCTCCAAAAGAGCTTTATTTTTTTACAAATTGACCGACGGCCAATATCAATATTACATCAATTCGCGAAACAAAGTAACGGCGTTTCTTTTTAAAAGTCGGAGGGCGTCGGAGAGATGAAAGGTGGAAAGTAAATAGAAAAAGGGTGGACGGAGGGGTTGCAAAATTAGCGTAAATATTCGGTACATTTTTTTCCCCCGTTATACTGTATATAGCGTTTAGGCTCCGCGGCGATTTAAGTGTCGGCGGATCCGCGGATACACAGACTGGACACGACCGGCGTTTGGACGGAATCGCCACGGTTTACGGATCTTCTGTTTGTCAGCTCGAATGTCACCGTTATCGTAGCCGAGGGTAAATAAAAACAATACGGGAATAATTTGTGGCGGCGGCGGACTAAAACTGTTGAATATAGTTTAAAAGTTGTCAATTTCATACCGGGGGGGGTTGGGTCGCCCCCCAACCCTCCCCAACGACGGCCATTAATACCAATAATCCGGATATCGGTGTTACGTCAATTTGGCACCAAACGATGTACTTTTTAGAGCGAAATTCTGAGAGAGATATGAAAGTAAATAGAAAGAGGGATGACCTGGGGGCGTCGTTAAATGCCCTAATGGGGGAGGAGTATAGAATAGTGACGATTTAAAGAGTGGCGTATATTTGATTTGCCGGAGAAATGTTTTTATTTTTTTTGTCTTATTTACCGGGATAGGCGTCCTCCCTGTAGCGGTTCTCCTCTGCTGTCGGCAGGACGACGAGGGCCGTCTTCTGCTCCATTTGGGGGGGCGGGGGGGACACAAAATCGGCGGCCGACGATCGAAACACTCCTTTTTCTTTTTTTTCACCCCCCAAAAACAGAAAGAAAATAAAGAGAGAGAGATTGAATTATTTCGCCCTCAGCCCCCCTACATCATACAATTGACAATAGGCGTACGTCCGACGTCCAATAAGTCGAGTGCATTCGCGGCTAACCCAGTCCTACCAACCCCGATTCATTTTTACGCCCGTCATAACCTCCTGTATAATAACAATAATAATAATAATAATAATACGGCTCCGGAAAATTATTACGTTTTAAATAGCGTCACGATACAATTCGGCGATAAAGTTCAATTTTATTTACATATCTATAAACTTCGAGGACGTCGTTTTACTTCAAGGCCCCCCCCCCCGGCGGTATACAGAAGGCCGCCATTTTTGAACACTCGCCGGTTAAATTTTTTTTTTTTCGGAACGGAATTTTCCCTCATCGGAGGACAATTTTTTCCGGCCACGCAAACCTCCGGAAATTTCCCGGAGCCAGTTTTTAATTTTTGGGCCGGGGGCCGAAGGGGGAGGGTGGGGCGCCCCCCCGAAAATCAATAAGCTGCCTTCCGCCCGGCTACGCATCTATATCATCATCCTCCTCCTCCTCCTCCTCTACCTCCGTTAACGGCTCCTTTACAATTTATTATTATCCCTCCATTCAATTAGAGATTGGCCCCAATCGAAAACCCGACTCAGTTCTGGAGCCGCCAAAAGACGGATCGTTTCAAAAGGATCCGTCCAAAGAAAAAAAAACCCCCCCCTACCATTTTTTCGAAACGTCTCCTTCTTTCAAACCTTAATTAGCGTTACTTAAAAAAAAAAAGGGACATCGAAAAAACTGATCTACGGCCCAATATATATATATATATATATATATATATATATATATATATATATATATATATATATATATATATATATATACAGAGGAATATACAAAACCCGGACGGCGAGAATATCCGAGATATTGGCAAGGGACGGGGGTTCATCAGGAGGTTCATGGACAAGTTTCAAGTCCATACATTATCCTCTATTTTATTATATAAAATTTATATTTTATATAAATTCAACACCCTCAGATACACTCGAGCGATATGACACATTGGTATACTGTATTCGTTGAAGCGCAAACCTTTAAATATCTCGATTCGAAATTAAAATTGACTTGGGCCACCTTCAAAATAAACGGCTCATTTACGGCCCCCCCCCAGAGATTATTACAAAAAAGTGTCGGAAAGGTAATAATTTTATCGATAAACGAAATTAGACGAGAAGATTTTCTCCACCGAAAAAATTATCGGAAGATGCAATTTTTAAAATTCTGATGCTGGAATCAATAAACCGGCCAGAAATATGTTTTGTCAGAAATGAACTGTATAAAATTTTCTAATAAGAGATCGATGAATGAGAATGGAAAATTTTCAAGTCGCCAATTTATTGGCCGACATGTATATAAAAATATCGGACAAATTACAACAGTAAAATTCCAGGATATTGAAAATTTTAAAGTTCAATTTATTGCCGGGTCGAGGTGGACGAAAAATTTGTAAAATATTGTATCGGACACCGCTGTATATAAAAATATCGGACGAATTACAACAGTAAAATTCCAGGACATAATAGACCTATATTACGATATATAATATACCACCACCGTGATTTCTTCAAATCCCTTTCGCACGCACATAATGCACTAAATTGTTTTGTAATAAATTTATGTTTGTAATTTTGTACGTTGTGTAGTTAGGAAAATGTTTCGAATCGCATAAATTATGTTTACGTAGTGTTTTAAAGATTTTTTTTAATTTGAAGCATCTTAAATTGTGTCCAATGGACTCGGGCGCCTTCAAATTTTTATAATTTTGAAAGCGGCACCAACTCAATTCTCGATATAAGAAAACGAATATTATTCGGTTAATAATTGGCCCGTTTATTTTAATAGCAACTATAAATTTTAACACACTCGGATACAGTTGAGCGGCAACAACACATTAGTATCCTGTAAGTGTATATTTTTAAAATTCGTCGAAGCATAAGCGCTTAAAAATATCTCGATTCGAAGATATAACGTTGAAAATTCCGCAATTGTACATGTAACGATTGTTCCTGCAATAAATATAGAGGAGAAAAAGATACCGTAAAAATGAACGGAGATAATAAGAATAGTCGCGACGATAATAAAAATTACACAAATTAAAAGTGAATAACGTGTAATGTTGTAAATATACATACGCATAACGAAATATATAATCATCCTCCTTCTGTCCAGCTCTACAACTATTTTCGGTTGGAGTAATAAATTTCCATTTAACCCACTGTGTATTTAGGACAAAGTGGGGCATTAACGGATAAATAATTGACGATTGACAAAGCGGAAAATTTCAATTTTTTTTTAAAAACGGTTTATATTTTCGGGCGGGAACTACAGTTTCCGAACTGATCGAGAGTCAATCTTTTTAATAAATAAAATGAGACTCGGCGGCGGTTTCTTTCGTTACGTTCGTACAAACGCACAACTGCACAAATTCATCGACCACTGAGGAGAATAAACAATTCGGTACACTTATTTATTAATCCTTATATTATACAAACAATGCAAGATCATTATATTGTACTTAATTGTTACATTCTGCATTCGACCATTGTGTGTATTCGGAACGAAATATTTATAAAGCGGTTGCCAGAAAAAGGAAACGTTTTTTCTAGTACGATACAAATCCATAGGACAAAAAAAAAAAAAAACCGATGGGCCTTAATAATTTTTTATACATAGAGTTCTACAAAATTATGTATTTAAAGGTGTACCGCGCTAAAAACGTTTATACAAACGGAATTTTTTTTACGCATCCAAAAAACCAATAAGTAGCGTCGAACCAACCAACCGATTTCTTATATAAATCCGTCGGCTCCGAACTTAGCCGTCGTTCCAATCTTCCAATTTTGGATGAAAATCCTAACCACTGCCCCAGGATTAGGAAACGGTCGCGTTATTATTTCCTCACTGTTCGGTAACAGCTCGACTGGAACTACGATAGACGGCTGGGTACTCCGTTAAAAAGTATATTCCGTTTATCGAATCGCACTGTCGCTAAATATAATTAAAAAAAGAATCGGATTAACGAGATTCTACCGTACATATAATATTCTCAGTTTAGCTTTCATCCTACTGCGGGAAAGCCGAAAAACAATTAACGCGTCAGTTGTAACAACAATTTTTTAAATGCAACTATAAAATGTGTATCCCTTTAATGAATATTGTTTTTTTTTACATTTAAAATGTGCAACGTTGCTCATGATCGATTTCACTTGACGTCCGAAGGCAGCATCAACTTCTGACACCTGACGTTCAGCCGGGGCAACAGAAAGGCAAGTTGGTCGGGTTCGTTCATCAAATCAAATGGGATCTGTCAAAAAGAAAAGAACAGATTTAATAAATACGTAAACATTTTAACGGACAGCAACAGTGCCGACAAAGGACGAAACGGACCCTTATCGGGTATAAAACGAAGGGTATGTAGACTGAAATTCAGTTCTCCTCCAATAGAGCGGCCGAAATCGGTTTGGCGAAATACCGACTCGGCGGGAGGAAACAGTCAGAGATTGAGAAAAAAAAATAGCCGATATTCCGGAGCGCTCGGAGTCGGTATCGCGTTCCGAAAAAACGAAACTAACCTTATGCTCGCTGAGTTTAGCCTCTCGGCGAGACGACTCCATGAGTACGTAATCGGTGGCGAAGCTGTGGTAGTACCTCGTATCGCTCATCGACACTATCACGCCGTCAACTCGCAGAAAATGCCTCAGCAGCGTAAAGAACCCCGACGGCATCACTCTCTGCAACGACGGAGAATAGAACCGACAATTATTATTTAGTTTGTCTCCGCCTTCGGAGAGACTATACGCTAGGGCAGTTTTAATATATTTAATAATTTCAATTAGCACCCCCCCCCCTACACAGTCGGTATTTTGTGGCGGTTGATTTCTGTCCGCGCTACACAAAAATATGATAACCGACAGGTTCATCGATCGCAAAACAAATCTCGACTAGTTTTTCGCCAAGTTTCGGCCACATTATTCCTCCTTTTAGGTAAGGTTGTGAAATGAATTAGGCGGGCGCGTTAGCGTTATATTAGAGGCAGAACCGGTCGTGGCGTAAAAAAAAACCAAAACGGGGGCTGACTATTCGGACGGACGATAGTGATATTCCGTTGTCGTGTAGTTCGTCCTCGAAGAGGGTGACATCTCTGAATATGAGGATATTTTCCCTCTTCTTGAGCGCTTCAGTGTCTATCCGGTCGGTGGTGTCGGCGATGCGCTGCCAGCCGGCGAGCGTCCCCCGGTAGTCGCTGCTGAACGTCCAGTCGAACTCGCCGACAGTCCTGTCGACGAGCCCGCTGCTCTCTCTGAAACAGAACACTCGTGTAACTCTTAAACCGGCCGACGCCTAACGCGACAACCCACAATTCCGGCTCTAGACTATACACGTATATATATTATTAAACGGCTTATATCTTTTTTTTAGATTATTGTACAGTTACGGAGTTGTTTTTTCGAGACTAGAAAGTGTCTGACTATCGACGATAATTGATTATCTATTAGTCGTGTCACCTCGCCCTTCTCCAGTCTTCGGCGCAGGCTATCTTGACGGTGTTGTTGTCGGGCTTGACGGCGCGGAGGGCCTCCAGCGGGCTGAAGACTATCGAGCCGCCGCCGCTGTGCACTATCTCCAGCCTGTTCTCGGGGTAGACCATCTCGGGCAGGTGGGCCAGTTTCAGTTCGCCCGTGTAACTGAAACCGAACGGATTTTTGAAATCGCGCCTCGTCCCCCCTTCGCATCGGTTATTAGAAAAAGAGGAAAATGTTTAGAGTTTTCCGTTAAAGCGCGACTTTCGCAATGATTCTCGCTGCGAACCGCTCACTAAATCGCTCCCATTCCCTCTTTCTCTATTAGGATAAGACGGTAGGTCGGGTCGTGTATATGTAAGTCTTACAAGCAGTAGGAGCAGGGGCTTTGTTCGCGGCACGGCTGGGTGCACTTGGACGGCAGTATGTGGCTGTTCTTCCACCTGACCGTCCAATCCCTGAAGGTGTACTCCTGGAGGGGGCTCTCCGACTCTGTCCGTCCTGGCTGCATAGCGCCGGCTAGCTCACCCGATCCTGTTGTCGCCTCGCCACCCGCCACCGACACGGCGCGCGCACCACACCCTGAAACTGACAACACAACGCGTTGAAAGAGCCGGCGGCGAGGAGGTCACCTCCGCCCGAACACTGGACGGGCCTCTGCCGGAAAAGAAAACCCTTCCGGGACCGCGCTCCACCGCACTCCCAGCTTTGTTATTTTTACGCGCATTGTTCAAAAAATCAGTGGACGGGAACAGGAAGCGATTTGAAAGTCGGTGGCCGGAGACAGGAAAGAAATATAAACGGAACGACAGGAAGCGTTGTTTTATAACCGATGTAAAGAGGCAATTTGTGATTGTGGTCGAACAATGAGCTGAACAAATATAACTAGGCGCCATTTGGGAGTGCACCACTGGCAGGTGCCCAGTGGTGAGGCCGTCACAAGGAGGTGACCACTCGCCAGCCACCTGCAGCTAGCTAGAAGCTATGCCTTCGCTAAGGACGACGGGTCGGCGAATTACATTCTATTATTTACCGTCTCTGTTTATCTTTCTAATTTCTCGTCGTCTAATTCGGTTCGTCGTTTGACATATTCGGTTTCGGGGTGTGTCTGCAGCGGTGTTGTTGGCCTGGGTGTGTGGGGCGTGGGAGGCGGCGTCGGGGTCCGGGCGGGGCCTGGAGGAGAGGTACGCCTGGAAGGAGGTGGACTACGCTTGGGCCAGCGCCGAAGAGCGCCGCGAGGCGGTGAGCTCGGGCCGCTACCGCCCCGAGAACTGCGCCATCACCTCGCTGGAGATATACGAGGACAGGATGTTCCTGGCCACGCCCAGGCTCAGACCCGGAGTACCGTCGACGCTCAACTTCGTACGCCTCGGCGGTACGTGGCACCCGTATTCGTTTTTCTGTCGAGCCGCTTAGCGTTTTTATAAACGAAAGGCGTTTCTGGAGTGTAGATGAGGAGGGCGGCAGATCGCCGGTGTTGACGCCGTACCCTACTTAGGGGCGAACAGGTTGGCGGGGACGGGGGCGGGGCGGGGCGGTCGGAAGTCCGCCTCCGTTCGGTCTACACGGCCAAAGTGGACCCTGCTTCAGGATATGGGCCCTCGACACGGGGCATCGTCGACCAGCTGACCGACAAGAGGAGCCAACACCCGCCGGCCATAGCCGTCTTCAGCCTACACCACAACACCGTCATAAGGTCGGTCCAATCGTATATAGAAACTGTATTCTAGTCTAGTCGTCGGGTGGCCCTAACTATTCTATTCGGGTCGAGGTACCACCGGCTGAAGAGCGGCGAGTACAGGGGCAGGTCGAGGCTGGAGGGGCTGGCGGTGGACGCGAGGTCCGAGTGGTGCGACGAGGCGCGGGCCTACCTCGCCGACAGCGGCTCGCCGGCACTCGTCGTCTACAGCTGGAGGCGGCACCAGTCGCACAGGATCACCCACAACTATTTCCACTTCGACCCCCTGGCCGGGCCACTGAGGAGCGGCCCCGCCGGCAGGCCACACCACCGCACAGACGGCGTCCTCGGCGTCGCGCTCGGCCCTCACGACCACCGGGGCTACCGCAAGCTCTACTTCCATCCGCTCATCTCCAACAATGGAGTTCGCCGTCTCCACACAGGTAGAGCCGCCGAGGGGGGGGGCAACTCCACAGTTTAAATCGAGAGACAGACAGACTTCTAATATGTGTCTTGTCTTGTCGTGTCGAGGTATTGGATAACGCGAGCTACGCCGAGAGGAGCGTGTCGGGTTTCTACATAGTCGGTGACCGGGGTCCGGGCACAATATCGGCGGCCAGCTACATAGACCTCGCCACCGGCGTACTCTTCTACACTCTGCCGCTCAAGAACGCAGTCGCCTGCTGGAACACATTCGGGCAAGTACCAACCACCACCACCACTGTCATTCTTGTAATTAGTTAGCCGATCGACTACTTTCATTTAGAATTTCTACGAGGGCTGTACTCTTTCTGTCTCGGAGTACGACACGGGTATGGAACTTTAGGAACGGGTACGGAGGGCCCTCTCTACACATACCCCAAGGTTAGGGTGTCACTAATCTTCTTTATGGTAGGTCCGTTCCCTCCAGAAAACATGTATCCTCCTCCTCGAGAGAGAGGACTGGAGGACCTGCCTCTGACTGGTGGTTAAACGGGGGCGACTGGTGGGTGTTGTTGAAGGGGCGAGAGGCTGGAGCCGGCTAGCCAGGGCGTGATAGCGGTGGGCGGCGGGGACGCCGTCTATCCGTACGACCTGAAGGTGGACAACGACGGCACACTCTGGGTACTCACCAACCGGCTGATGGACTTTCTCTACTCGGACGTCGACCCCGAAGCGGTACCCTACAAGGTATTCGCCGCGCCCCTACATCGAGTCCTGCAGGCGACTCCCTGCGACCACATGCACTGACCTCCTCCTATAAACCTAATTACTGGCTACGTTAATAATAAAAAGAAATATATATATACCAGGACTCGATGACTTATATTTGGGAAAAGTATCGGGAATTGTATCGGGAGAACATGAGATGTAAGGAGGTCGCTCGGTTTGATTTTGCTGTGCGGTTCTCTACCCCCGGTGGAAACTTCCCCAACGAAAACCGTCAATCGTTACCAATCATCGTTACATTTTTATGACTAGAAATTATTTTCAAACTAAATAGAATTTCGGTCGTTAATATATTGTAATTAATGTAAGTGAATAAATAACTAATATTTATTTTAATTTACTGGTAAGTGTCAAGGAGTACAGTTTCGGGGGTCATTATAAAAAAAAAAAAAAACGGATACTTTAGGTTTAACGCGAGACCAGTCGTTTGCAATAAAAAGTAATATACAACTATGGACAACGGGTGAAGAATGAATACGCGAAATGATACTGAAGTGCGCTGAAACGCATCGACTTTGGTGCATTCTAAATCGGGCCGAAACTAAAAAAAACCGCTCGCAATAACCGTTACAATCGCCGGTAACACGTTATTACGGAGTGTAAACAAATACGAAGAACGGAGAAAATTATTTGAAGAAAACAAACTAAGGAATAACCCTGAGAAAATAGAAAAAAAAAGGATAAAATACTGAACAGACGCTAAATGTGTACCAGAGTGCAAACACAGTTGTGATATAATAAAAAAAATGAGAAAATATATATTTTTCGTATGTAACAGATATTATAACACCCGGAGTTATATAAAATTATATTTCATTAATCGCATTGTTATCTTCGATTATTACCAGCAATTAATTACCAAACTACCACAACAGACGCAATCCTAATCAGGAATCGTATCGATAGAAGTCAACAAACTGAAATATCTGTTTTAAATGAATAAGGCGACGCATAATAAATCGTACTCCAATTAGAGTCGATTGTGCAATTCGCTTTCACGGAGGTCAAAAACCTGAATTTTCCTGTCGTTAAACGATTATGTAACGCAAGCGGTTCAAAAATGGGAGGATCTCGTTAACAGCGGAGTACACTTTCGCGAATTCGGTCCCGGCAGTTTGTTCCGCAACGGCTGTTTCGGTCCGAAAGTACATCGTTATCGAATAACAAGACTATGCCTTACGGTAGAAGTGTAATTGAAGTGGTATAAAACCGGTTGGATTGTCGGTGTTGGTGGCGGAGGGCAACTAGCCGGAAGGCGCCGATGTTTAAATTTTGTTCAAAACCGTCCGAAATAGTTCTTCTATCGACCCAACTCCTCAAAACCAGAAGAAATATCAAAAGAAAATAATAAACCAGAGTACTAGACCTACGGACAAGTGTGTTTTCGCCAAACTCTAGAATTCTAATGTAAACTCATTGAGACCGAAAATTAGCGAAATAATCCATTCGACGCACAGGAAGAACGCAAAATAAACATTTTAAAATGGAAACTGACGCCGAAATACGACGGAGAACGGACGATACACCAATCCGTAAATAAGAAGTCAAGTCGTAGTGAACACGTTAAGAGTAGGTGTACTAAATGGTACACCTGACTTCTTATTTACGGACCAAACGCCCCAAATGGGAGGATAAAACTAAATACAACAAGTATTATATATCAGACGACAGCATCCTAATTTCGTGAAGGGGACAGCGCGACCGACAGGCAAAAACGCAAAGAATATCCTGCTACTTGACTCCTCGAAGGACGCAGACCTATCCGTCGAAATGTACCAAAGTAGGAAAGGACAAAAAAGGGCGCATAACGTAACTACGCAACTGCGTAACCGCGCAACTGAACAAACGGTGGGTAAAGAAAATTCGAGCTTCGTAAAAACGGGGCTCGGCAGTTCATCAAATCCGCCGATAAATATACTTGGTGTGGGGGGGAATACCTGCGAAATAAAATCGACGGATATTTCTGCAGTAGCGACACAAGAAATAATAGGGCTTTTAGTCGTTACGCCGAATCGGAGAATCCGACACTGCCAACGTCATGCGACAATGACAACGCGGTTCTGAAAAGTATACAAAAAAAGGATGAGACATTTAGTTTCCGATGTTTAGTTCGCAACGGTATATACCGCAATAATATCGATTTTCGTTACACCGGTCGGTTTGGTTTTATTCGACTGAGGCCGTTTCTGTACTTAAAATTGAAAACAGGCTACGCCCAAGGTTAGTCCTTCCTAATATCTATTTGTAAATGGTAATCAAAATGCTGAAGGTGAATAACTTGTAACAGAACAGACCAACTTTCCATGTGAGTTGTAGGGAATATAAGCGATACAAAAAGGCATACTGTTTCGTATTAGTAATAATATTGGTGTTAATTTCGTAAAGTTAAATTTCCTACCGTAAATATATAAATAAATCGGCCGGTCTACCTTCAAAAGCGACAGAACAACAACTCGAATCAGAAGTACGCTCAGTGTATAACCTTCCTCCGTTATAACAGCATTTGTTGAACTAGAGAAATAAATATTTTTTTTTATTCGACCTTATTATATTTATTTCTAATAAAATTATATTTATCTAAAAATCGTAATTCAAAATTTGAAAATATCTAAAATTTTCTTACAACTGTGCGAAATTTCAAAAAATTATATATTCTCGGGTATACACTTGGTCTTCGAAAATTGTTTAAGGCTGATGGATCAGAATTAAAATGGTTTAAACGCGAGAACCATCCTTAGATGTTTTATTATTCAACTTTTAACTACAGTTATATTTTCGGGACGATCTATAAAAAAATATGGGTATTAACGAACAGATATTTTGACAACGAATACAAAAATTGTACTTTTATAAGTTCGTAAAATTATAGGTTTTCTTCGCGTATAATTTATATTACAATCTTGCCGGCCTAGAATTATAAAGTAATCACTTTCGTTACCATTTCTCTATTTCTACTTAGGCCAGGGTATTGATACTCGGTGCGCACTAATAATATCGTTAATAGTGTGACTTGAGTTGGGTTGATATAAAGGTGGAAAAATTGATTTTTGCACGGTACAACATTCCTGTACCAGTCGATCTTTTCCTCTTCACGATAATTAATATTTTAACGGCTCGCACTGGGCTGGGTCGATATAAAGGTAGAAAAAATAATAACGTGACTCCGGTTCATTCTAAGATATCGACTTGTTTTCGGCCAAAATGTAGTTCGATACGCGTATATTCGTACCGAAATGTATTTACATAAAATGTATTTTTTTGTGCATTATGTATAGCGGCGTATTACAATTTATTATTGTAATAAAATATAAATCCTTTCGCTCCTCGGAAGTAAACCGGGTGAGTTGGCAAGCCTGAGACGCTTTCGGGGCAAGATTCGGAATTTTATTTAACGAATTAATTTTTATTAAATAATTAATTAATTTAAAAAATATTATCGTAATCTATTTTTTATTGTTCAACAGATTTTTTTTTTGCTAATAATGTAATAGGGACGAATTTTTTAGAAACTAATCTAAAATGCGCTAATTACAAAACATCGGATAACATATATAATATTTCGGGTATAAGAACATTATGTACCTAACTGAAGTCATTTAACAAGTAATACAATGTCCTCAGATAATGTTAGAGTTAAATGTAACATAGAAATCAAAACCCTGGAACATCTACGTTCCGATCAGTAAATGGGTTAAATGTCTCAATTCTAAATTATGCTTTTTATCGTTTCATTATAGTTTTGTAATTACCGGTATTATTCTAAATAAATACGTATCCATTGTACCTAACTTTAATTTTTTTTTTTTTAGTCGACAATATCCATTTATGTAACAGCACAATTGAGGAAAACTAATGAAAAGACCATAATCCTTCTATATAAGGATAGGGTGTAAGAAAGAAGTTGAAATCGTTATTACGGTATTTGGGCGGGGATTGTCGGATGGGCGGTGGCGGAACATTTGAAACACATCCACTGGTCGGAGTCCCACTGAGAACCGATCCTCGGATCGCGTATCGTCCACGCGTTACTCCTCTCCGGAGGAAACCGTCGACTTCTGTCGCTCGCTCCGGAGAATCGCTATTCGAAAATGCCCACCTCTGTCGTCGGACCGGCCGAGAAACACACCTAATTTATGTATATATATAAATAAATATACGTTATTCTATATAAGGGCGGTGTGTCATAAGAACGAAGCCGAATTGAAGTTGGAGCACCGGCGCCCGAACCGTCACCCCGGCCGACCTCTCTGTCGTGCAAAAGGTACAGCGGCGCTACTACGATACTTAAAAAGACCGAGCATTGTAGCGGTACATACAGCGAAGTTGTATTTCATTTCACGGTCGTTCATTTCTGTTTTCTTCTATAAGCCGTGCGAAAAATTTGTACATTTTGGACCAACAGTTTTCGGAAATTTGTCGGAAACATTTGTTTCTTTTATTTTAATTGCAGATTTTTGTTTTGCGCTAAGTGGGATAGTGTTTTTTCACCCGTCCTTTCGTCTATCCAACAAATTAAAATGTCAGATATCTATATAAATAATTTCCACCAGCGGGTGCTCCGCTAGTATATATATATATAAAATCTATTTTAAATATTTTTCTCCGTTGTTATTTGTATGGAACAAATCGCAAGAATGAGAGGTTCTTTCCAAATACTAATTGGCGATAAGAAATTACAAACTTTCGTAATATAAAAAAATGATTTTATAAATTGACTAATTACGGAATATATTAACTACGACATCAATGGTTTGTTGACTTCAGGCGGTATGTACTCGACGGTTTCTGACCGTTTCTTCTTCTTGGGTCCCGTCCACTTTCGAGGATACCTCACTTTTTTGTTCTCTATTTTCAAATCTAGTTCATCTTCGTTTTCGAAGAAAAACAATTCCCGTTCCCGTCTCAACAATTCTTCCTTCGTCTTTTTCACATTTTCCATTCGCTCTTCCCTCCTCGCCTCTTCAATGAACTTCGCCAACATGTTATCTCTGTTGTCGTTCCACAGTTCGTACATCTGTCGACAAACAGAAAAATTTCGATTAGACAGAATTTTTCTGGCCCGGAATGTCCAGAAATGTAAGATTTAAGTATAAATAATATAACTATTATACATTCTAAACTCTAATTACTTGTATTCTGCGGATCTAAATAAAACTTTAAACGTTGATTACGTACGAGTTTAAATCATACCACTTGCGTTACAAAATCCGGAATATAATATTTAAGAAAATTTAACGCAGCCTGAAAAAAATCATACTGTCGTGCAAAATGGGCGTAATGAGGCATGCGGCAGATTCATGTTCCCATTTTTTTCTCTTTCATTACGTACCTGTTTCTGCTTCGCAACAATTTCATTTTCCATCTTTTCGACAAGAGTTTTGATCTTCTGCTCAGTCAAATCCAGCATAGCCGGTGCGTCAAGAGCACGTCCAAGCTGTTCGCTCAGGCTACTTTCAAGTTCAGTTTTTAGTTTGGCCCACGTCGCTTCGTCACGCGTCGCCTTGCGCTGTCCCTGCTTTTCGATAAGATTTCCGACAAATTCCAAACTTTCCCGGTAGAATTTTCCCCCATTTCGCAATTTGGCGAGGGCTGATTCCCACTTGTCGTAGAGGGCACTGCCGACAATGTAGAATGAGTCGCCCAATTCGCCGCGCACTGTGTCACCGGCCGACATGAGAGTCTTACCGACGAGGTCGGCGCCTTGTCGCAGATCGAAATGATCGTCGAAATACGGGTTTCGGATGTATTTCACTCTTATCTTGATTTCCTCTTCTTCGTCGTCGTCGTCGTTGTTGTTGTCGTCACCTTTCTCAGTCGGCTCGGCGTCCCAGGGAGTCGGGTCGAGGGCGTAATTGTAGCACGCGAACAGCGACATGTGGGCGATTAGCGGATTGGAGAAGTCCTCCTGGAGCATGTAGAGGGCGGCCACTTTGCCGGCGCGGCAGAAACGGCGCTCCACTATGTACTTGTCCAACAGCAGTAGGCCGGTGTAGTCGTCGAGGAATATGCCGTAGTTGAGCCGGTCGTCGAGTATCCTCAAGAGGTGGTCGTCGCCGGCGCCAAGCTCCAGCCACTGGCGCACGAACGCGTGCTGCGTCGACTCCAGGACGGACGCCGCGTCCGCGCTCAGCCTCACCCTGTGCACCGCCTCTTCCACTTCGTCCATGTACTTCGCTTCTTGGACCGCGTTTATCAAAACGTCGATGTCGAGGGCACTCACCGTCGCTCCCTGGTCCAGCCTTGCCTCCACCTTGCGGTACATCTCTTCAAACTTCACCTAACAGCGGAGAACAAAAAACCTTTTCTAAAACTGGACAAACTAAACTTTAATTGTCAACCAGGATAATAACAATTATACGGCTTTATTAAAAAACAATTACGCTCTCTTCTGAACATTTAATATTCCCTTTATAGGCCGACAAGATGTACTACTTTTTAGAGTATTATACTCATTATTTTCTTTTCATAAAGCTAGTTCTCAATATACTTTGTTTATTATTATTACAATAACGATAATACAACTTCGTCAACAACAAAAACATTCTTCTGAACGAGTAAAAGCTTACTGGATAATAATCTGTACGAATTTAACCCTTCGCCGGACACTTTTTATTCGACGATGTCGCTCGGAAACACACTTTTTTTTAATTGTTTACGACTGCCAGATGAAATCGATTGTAACTTGTATATTTGGAAGTGAAAATTATGACATTTGACCACAGTTTTTGCAAAAAACTGTCGACGGCTATAGCCGTCGTTTGCTCATCGTGTCATTTCGCACTGACGCTGTTCTTTATTTATCGATTGAAATGTGCACGACGGCTATAGCCGTCGTTTGCTCATCGTGTCATTACGCACTGACGCTGTTCTTTATTTATCGATTGAAATGTGCACGATGGCTATAGCCGTCGTTTGCCTACATATCGGGTTAAAAAACAGTTATAACGATAGTATTTAAATTAAATTTGGCCACTAATAGAGCTCAATGCCGACGACATTGTACGTCTTGCCGAATCAGTCCACTCTACTCGGTCATCGAGGAGCAAATTACGTAACATAGCGTGGCTGAAAAAGCCGCCTTTCGGAAATACAAATAATCTTATAAAATTGGGGTCCGACAAGCTTGCTCTAAAGTCTGCCGACGCTAAGCTGCCTCTAAGTTTGTTACTTCTGGGCATAACTTGAAATTCAACTAGTGTTGTAATACCTTGTTCAAAACCGGAGCTTGGAGCCTTTGGCGCCAGGCCTGTTTGCACTGGAAGGCCTCCGACAGGAATGTCCTCACAGGACGGTGGCCTCCACCGGGTATTCCCCGCCATCCGATCATCCTTAACCTGCTCCGGCATAACCGACCCAACAGTGACATCGCACCACACTTCTGAACAAAACAACAATATAGCACATTAGAGAAATATCTCCCGATGATTATATCATGATGTTGCCTTTGCGAGGTTTCTCCCACCTTCGGTAGACCTCCGCATAGAAATTGAGGACAAATTTCGTCGATGAAGATTCGCGGGTAATCCACATTCTTTGGGGTTATTATTATTGTAAACTTCCCAATTACCCGATTAATACTGCTGCTGCCAAACGAGCATATTTCAGTCCAAAGATCTTCGTATATAAATGAAGAACTGACCGATATATATTGTATATTGTCTATCGATATTCTACGGATTATTTAAGGAAAAATAGCCCGTTTTCCGAGTTACGCACCCAGGGCCCGGTCTGTTTAGGTTCGGTTATACAAAATATAACTAATATTACGGCTATTTTCATATTCCCGCTTTTATTAATTACTTTCTCTTACGGTTTTTGTAAGAGGGGTGAAGGGGGGGTTTTGGGTGGTGGCGAATAGATTAGGAATATGAAATACCAAAACTTGCGATTTAAAATCAAATATTTGTAATTCGAATTCGAAAGTGGACTGGTGATGGACAGAATTTTCGAACGCGTCCTAAATTTAAATAACGAATTAAATTTTTAATTCGAAATTGGCTGCGGGTCCTTTATAGAGAAAGCCCTCGCGGTATACATCGTTTATTACGTAATTTACTATTAATATAAGAACGCTAATTATTAGCGGCAATTATATTCTATTTATTAGATAGTTGATTAAAGGTTCGGCGTTGAATGGAGAGTAACAGTGGACTCTTTCCTGATGGTACAGATCTTTTCGATTTCAACACATTTAATTGAACCGCTCATCCGACCACCAACCTCGGAGTCCTCCGAATACATATCGACAAATCTTCAACAATATTACCGTCTTTTTCCGAAAATAAGACATACTCCGAAAATAAGCCCTATCGTGATTGTTCGGAACTTTTTGTAAAATAAGACATCCTCCGAAAATAAGCCCTATCGTGGTGATTGTTTGGAACTTTTTGTAAAATAAGACATCCTCCGAAAATAAGCCCTATCGTGGTGATTGTTCGAACTTTTTGTAAAATAAGACATCCTCCGAAAATAAGCCCTATCGTGATTGTTCGGAACTTTTCGTAAAATAAGACATACTCCGAAAATAAGCCCTATCGTGGTGATTGTTCGGAACTTTTCGTAAAATAAGACATCCTCCGAAAATAAGCCCTATCATGATTTTTGGAACTTTTCGTAAAATAAGACATCCTCCGAAAATAAGCCCTATCGTGGTGATTCTGAACTTTTTGTAAAATAAGACATCCCCGAAAATAATCCCCAGTTAAAATAATGCGACAAAAAGGAATTTGTTAAAGAATGTTTGACAAAATAACCGATAGCGATGTTTCCAATGCACTACGAAAAGGCTGCTTGGACAAGAAACGTATTAATTTAACGATAGACTATATCAAGCAAGATGCGAGATTCGGATTCAATGATTCGACAGGAAATGACTATGTATTTATGACTATGTTCCAGAAGAAGATGACGCGACTGTAATTGAATAAATTTAAATTTCTATATTCCGCGTACATATAAATATACTTTTATTTTTGCCCCCCCCCCCCCCGAAAATAAGCCCCGGCGAGTATTTTGGACCAAAAAAGAAAGTGTTATTTACGGTAAAAGACTGGTTTAAAGAGAAATAAAGTTTAAATTCCGGTGGCGTGGGGATGCGGTGAGGGTTCGTATCTCCGGGTGGGAGATATTCTAAAATCTAGCCGCATTTTTGGGCCTAAAAACTGCATTTTTGGGCTAATTTTGCATTTAAAAACACCATTTTTGGCCCTAAAAACATCATTTCTGGGCCATTTTGCGTCTAAAGTTCCCATTTTTGGGCCTGAAAACTGAATTTTTGGGCTAATTTTGCATGTAAAAACCCCATTTTTGGCCCTAAAAACATCATTTCTGGGCCATTTTTGCGTCTAAAGTTCCCATTTTTGGGCCATTTTGCGTCTAAAGTTCCATTTTGGGCTAAACTGACCGGCATTTTTGGGCTAATTTTGCGTCTAAAACCCCATTTTGGGCCTAAAACTCATTTCTGGGCCATTTTGCGTCTAAATCCCCATTTTGGCCTGAAAACAATTTTGGGCTAATTTTGCGTAAAACCCTTTTGGCCTAAAACCGCATTTCTGGGCCATTTTTGCGTCTAAAATCCCCATTTTTGGGCCTGAAAACCGAATTTTTGGGCTAATTTTGCATGTAAAAACCCCATTTTTGGCCCTAAAAACCTCATTTCTGGGCCATTTTTGCGTCTAAAATCCCCATTTTGGGCCTAAAAACCGGCATTTTTGGGCTAATTTTGCGTCTAAAAACCCCAATTTTGGGCCTAAAACTGCATTTCTGGGCCTGTTTTGCGACTAAAATCCCCATTTTTGGCCCTAAAAACCTCATTTCTGGGCCATTTTTTACGTCTAAAAGCCCATTTTTGGCCCTAAAAACCTCATTTCTGGGCCATTTTTGCGTCTAAAATCTCCATTTTGGGCCTAAAACCGGCATTTTTGGGCTAATTTTGCGTCTAAAAACCCAAATTTTGGGCCTAAAACCGCATTTCTGGGCCTGTTTTGCGACTAAAATCCCCATTTTTGGGCCTAAAAACCGCATAGCGGCTTATACCGCCCGAAGTGAAAGTTTATAAGGTTTAGAATTATATAAAATTGGGTCTCACCTCGGCCGGAAGACAACAGGGGGCGGTTGGCTAGGATAACCTGGCCTCCTGGTCAGGTCGGAGGGGGCAGGTTATATGTAGGTTATATATATAAAACAGCTGTTGAGCCGACGGCGGAAAGCGTCCGCGTTTTAACGACTGAAATAATTGTGAATTATATCGGCCGTCGCCAGTGCCAGTGTTGTGCCAGTCTGATGCCCGATAATGCAGGCCAAGGGGGGAAAATCGACCGGCGTCTCAGTTTGCCCCGAGGGCCGCGTCCAGCAGGAGAATCAGGTCCAGGCGCTGGTCATCACCGACTGCTACAACAACAGCTTCTCGCCGCTGGCATCGCCCAAAGTCAGCCCACAATATCATAACCCTGTTTATATAACCACCCTATAGCCGTTAACACGACCGACAGTTATTAGAAATAATTATCCATTGAAATTTAAACTTCCACTGTTCAAACTTCACCGACCATCATCTTTCGAACTGATAACGTTAGCACAAAATTCCCCAAGCTAATTATAACAGTCCGGTACAGTATTCTTAGCCCTGTCCAACATTCGCGAAATGATCCCGTTCGGATAGATCCGAGACGGCCGTTACTCGACCGTCGCTACGGAAGAATTACAGCTCGGTAGAAAATCGCAGCCGTTCTCTTCCGTTACACGCGGATTACCGTAAATTTCGCGCGCACTCAAAACACCAGCCGACTACAATTGAACCGACTCGTAAGCCATGACCCAATTTGATTGGTGTACTGTTTGAGGATTGTTGAATTTTGTAACGGAATTATTGACGCAGCGATAACGAGGAAAACCGCCTAATATTCGTCGTATATTCGAATTTCTGTTCTTCGATTCCTTTCCCTTACGGTTTCCTACGGGGGGGGGGTCGATGGTGGGTATCCGTTTTATAGATGTAGATTAATAATATTTCATTCGATCAATACTTCAACCGTGTTCAGTAGTAGCTACGTCTACTATCTATTTTCTATTATATATTCTTTACCCAATAAAAGGCAGTTTAATGTCCGTACAGATGTACACAATTAAGAAAAACTACCACCAACAAACAGACTGTAATTAATCTTCGATTCCTTTCCCTTATAGTTTCTACGGGGGGTGGTCGATGGTGAATATCCGTTTTATAGATGTAGATTAATAATATTTCATTCGATCAATACTTCAACCGTGTTCAGTAGTAGCTACATCTACTATCTATTTTCTATTATATATTCGACTGAGTTTTATCACATTTCCAAGTAGTTTGTCTGTCCCATATTTTTTATAGAAAACAATTTGTAAATTATTAAATAAAATTTGGATTCGATAAAAGCGAATAATGAAATTTATTTTGTGCCGGAATGATGGTTGAAATCAGATTTACAGGACGAATCAAACAACAAACGACCTAACATTTAATATAAACGATACACATATTGAAACTGTACAGAAATTGTTCTTTCTTCTAGTTTAATTGTGATTATAAAGGTAATCGTATTTATTTGTATATAAAGAAATATTTTTTCGATCGCGCTCGTTTTCATTTTTAAGGCAGTTTAACGTCCGTACAGATGTACACAATTAAGAAAAACTACCGCCAACAAACAGACTGTAATTAATTCTTCGATTCCTTTCCCGCTTCCCTTACGGTTTCTACGGGGGGGTGGTCGATGGTGTGTATCCATTTTATAGATGTAGATTAATAATATTTCAAAAGGGATATCGGTGAAAGTTTATTACCGAGAATTTCATTTTTTTCTGTTATCGACGAGCTGTATATAAACCGTTACCGTCTTCGAGTTTTATAAATTCTATTTAACGAATTGTCCACAAACGCTCGAATGCATATCGGCAACCTTTCACAGTTTCGTACCAATAATCTTTCCCGATAGATAAATAATCGACATTTTCACTCAATTCGGAATCTTTGTTTCTTTCTATTTTAGCCGGGACTAGAATTTTAAAAATTATACTAAACCGGAACCGAGGGATTTTCAGGAAGTGCATCGAAAGGAACGATTTATTATATATGAATTGTGAAGCCGCCAATTGGTGAATTTCAAAACTGAATTGATCGTCCAGTCGTAAACATAACGCGGGGCATTAACAATTTAGACAGAAGGACGACAGATTAGAATTATTCTAGTTTCTAGGGTTTTCGGACGCCGGTTGGATCTCTACAACTCAAAACTCCGTATTTAACTAATTACTTTGCTCAATATATCAACGCTGTTGTCTTATAATTGCAATTTCTAAAATTGAACCATTCGAGCATATATATATATATATATATATATATATATATATATATATATATATATATGTGCCCATAATTATGAAAGTGGTCCAAGTCATATATTTCCGGTTTCGAGATATTTAACGAATCGCTTTCGAATAAATTAACAAATATATTTATATATTAGGCGACATTTTAATTTAGAATTTTATCAGTCTCGATTAATGGAAATTTGCTACGAATATGAAATTTTGTGCGAATTTCGTATGGAAATGTTTTTAAAGTTTGAATCGACTTGGACCACTTTCATAATTGTGGCCACATATATATATATACGCACACTCAGTGTATATACAAATGTATTATAAAATATATGTAATAGTTAAATATTTGTGTATTGTTTCTGTGCAGTGCCTGTTGCCGCTGGTTAATCGGCCGCTTTTGGAATACACGTTGAGGAGTCTGTCGCAGGCCGGCGTCCACGAAGTGATACTTTTCTGTTCGGCGTACGCCAACAAAATTAAGGATTTCGTCAAGTAAGACGGACAGAGCAATATATATATATATATATATATAATAACGTTGAAAGCTGTACACAACGGCCGGGCCGGCCACCGACTTCGGCTACGGTTGAAAATTTATAATTTCATCGGGGAAATCTCTAATCTAAATTTATAATTTATTAGAAGAAATAAATATCGCACAGCGAATCATCGAACTTTTCCTAACCGCCAACACGATTCACTCTGTATTTACAGTCGGTGGGGTTTTTCTATCGGGTCGACAACTGAGTTTACACTACTCAGTTATATATATATATATATATATATATATATATAGAGGGGAGGGGATGGGGTGAGGGCGAGGGGTGAGAGAGAGAGGGAGAGGGAGAGAGACAAAGAAAAATAAAGAAAGAAAAAAAAATTTATAATGGAAATAAGAGTTACTCACAATATACTTCAACTGAACTCGGAATTCGACTGCCGGGCTTACAATATATAGGGTCTTCCCAACAAAGGGCTTTGTCAAATCTTTGATATATATATATATATATATATATATATATATATATATATATATGAAATAAGTACTGTTTTCTGTTCAGGAAAGGTAAATGGGGCAGGATGAGCGTGAACGTTGTCGTGTCGGAGGGCTGCAGATCGTTGGGCGACGCGATGAGGGACATCGACGCCAAATCGTTAATCAGAGGCGATTTCGTGCTAATCACTGGCGATCTCGTCGGTAACGTACAGCTCAGAAAGGCGCTCGAAACGCACAAGTGAGTCGCCGCATCTATATATTGGTCGTAACGGCAAAAAAACGCCAAATTATTATTATTATTTCATTTAACCGATATTTATAGTTTTTACTGGTTTTTCAATACTCGACCTATCCCCGGGGCTGTCTCCGACAATGAAACAGTGGCGATTCTATCCGAATATAAGTGTCTAATGTTGCGCGAGTTTATTATTATTATTAGTCCCGATATAGAAAACAGAGAGGAATAGAGTACGTTTTCGAAACAAATCGATAATTGTCTCCTCGCTTACTCGTACGTTATACTCCTCTACATAAATGTATAGAAACTCCGATGGGCCGGAATGCGTATATACACAAAGAAAAATAAATTATTTCTATTCGGTCGGGTATTGCCCGTTAGTTCATAATTTAATCGTAAGTATGGGGGATCGGAGAACTAAGCGCGCGCCGCCCCCTACAATCACATAAAGCGCATTCTGTGTATTTCTAATTTGGCGTTCGGTGGACGGAAAAAGGGCGATGGCTTTGAAACCGATATAATATAATAGTTTCGGTAGTGAAACGCGTAACTTTTGTTGTTGTTGTTGTTGTAGGAAGCACATGGCCGTTGACAAGAGCACCGCGATGACACTGATTTTGAAAGAGTGCGGCAAGAAGTTGAAGAGTCAGACGGACGAAATATTCCTCGTGTGCGACAATCGCACCGGCCGACTGCTCACCTATTTCAAGAATCCGGACACGAAGCAGAAAATAAAAATTCCTCTTGTAAGGCCCCTTACTATATTATACTTCTCAATTTACTACCTGTTTGCTATGACCTACTTGATACTAGCGAACCGATAATATTTAGTCATTAATAATCGGTGTTGAGTCGAAATTTGTAATTTGCGACATCGATATACTCAAATAGCGATAATGGTTTGGGTGGGGAGGGCGTTGTAAATAAATGTGCATAATTGTGCAGGAGATGGTGTTGGAGGAGAGCGTAGAGTTGAGGTGCGACGTAATGGAGCGGTAGTATAGCGATCTGTTCGTTGGTTGCCTTATGCGCTCGGAGTTTTCCTCACCAATTTCTCCTAGGCTCTATATCGGACATATTTCGATTATTATATATATTATTACATATATATATTATATACATATATTACCTGACAGATAGAGACATACATATTATTACATATATATATTATTACATATTAATTATATTATTACATATATTATTATATATATATATATATATATATATATATATACATATTATTACATATATACATATATACATATATATATACATAGAGACATAGCCACATATATAGACATATGATACATATATATATATATATATATATCATGACGAGAGAGAGATATATATCATATATATATATATATATATATATATATATATGGAGAGGGAGAGGGAGAGGGAGATATAGAGGATGTTATATGGAGAGAGAGAGAGAGAGAGAGGAGAGAGAGAGAGAGAGAGAGAGAGAGAGAGAGGAGAGAGAGAGAGAGAGAGAGAGAGAGGAGAGAGAGAGAGAGAGAGAGAGAGAGAGAGAGAGAGAGAGAGAGAGAGAGAGAGAGAGAGAGAGAGAGAGAGAGAGAGAGAGAGAGAGAGAGAGAGAGAGAGAGAGAGAGGGAGAGAGAGAGAGAGAGGGAGAGAGAGAGAGAGAGAGAGAGAGAGAGAGAGAGAGAGAGAGAGAGAGAGAGAGAGGAGAGAGAGAGAGAGAGAGAGAGAGAGAGAGGGAGAGAGAGAGAGAGAGCGGAGGTCAGCGGTTTTGCCCGCAAGATACCCAGCTAGATTTATTTTTTTGTTCAGTAACTCAGTTCTAGAGAGCCAGCCAGATTGGGATCGCAGCATTATCGACCACTGTGCACTTACCACTGCACCATATAAATTAGGAGAAATCAAACTACCGTATAGCAGTTGTGTCGATTGTGTCTCCTCTTACCGATTTGCCATTTTACTAGACTGGTTTGGTTTCCTTCAACCGTGTTCAGTTGTAGCTGCGTCTACTATATATTTTCTATTGTATATTCGTTTCCCAATAAAACGCAGTTTAATGTCCGTACAGATGTACGCAATTAAGAAAAACTACCGCCAACAAACAGTCTGTAATTAATCGAGAATATACAATTATTATTGCGATGGTATTAGCTTTTATAAAGTAACAAAATTTAGGCCTTTTAAAACCCAACTATTTGCAATACAATTAAAATACAAATTATTAGATGTATATTCGTTGTTTACTTACTGCGATTATTCCTCCGAATGGATTGGAACAATTGATTAGCCTAATGAAATACGCTTATAAAATTTGTTCATCCAGTTTAGTTTATTGTTTTGGTCATGTGTCTGTCATTAGATCTGTAAAAGTGTCAACAAATCTCATTTCTCTTTCTCGATATTTTTGCGTAAATTATTAAAATAAACTCGACGTACGCTAAAATAAACTCGTTATACTGTCGTGGATAAAATGTAATCCGACCAATGAGCCGTAGGGCTGTTCGGAGGCAGACAGAATGTCGGAGTCGGACGGCGACGATAAAAGCCGTTCTCCGAACTCCGAGCCGTTCCGAGTTCTCTTTCTTTCGATAAAACAACTTCAACTTTACTCGGCCCGTTTTCCCCTTTTTGTTGCAGCCATGACATTATCCACAGGTGGACTTATCCGCAGGTCCCCGACGACGCCAGCTACAGCGACCCGTACAGCTACAGGCGCAACAACCTCTATATCCAACAGGGCATAACCATCGAAAAGTGAGTTTTTTTTTTCATTTTCCGCGTACAATTCATCCGGGTCGGGATAGATCGGAGGTTATACTCCTAGAGAGCGGTGTCGAACTGTTGCTCAAATTTAGTCGCGCCCAACACATAATGCTGCCCGAGACAAGTCGCACAACCGAGCTAGATCTATATCGTGTTTGTTGATTTCTCCGCCTGTTTTTCCTCTCTATTTATATTATATCGTTAATTGTAGGTAGTTTTATAGCTCGGTGGCGGCTGAGGCCTCCTCCGGCCTGTTTCAATATCCCGGCTCGCGTCAGCCGATGATTTAGTTGGTCGGTGGCGATAGCGAAATGTTTGACCTAATTGGTTATTGTTTTATTTCGCTTCAGCGTTCAAATATCGCTGTAGGACGTCGGATAGTGGGCGGCAGTTTTGTCGGGCTTAAAACGCGACTAATTCTCAGCATGTCGGTGGTCGGCAGAAACTCTCAGATATTGGAAAACGCTGGCCCTCTCAACTCTCACATTTTCGATAACGTTATCATCGGCGGAGTACCATACCTACCCTACCATGCCGTGCACCAAATACCACCCGATTTCTGAAGCATTATATCCGGGTCGACGACTTGAGTAATTGGCGGAATTACACCGGACAATATGGCGTTGTACATATTTTTAACTACGTCGACATCTACAGACAGCGTGTTTCTGTCACATTTCGCTTTTTATCTTTCGCTAAGGTGTTAACGCCAGCCTCTCATAAAAGTTGTACGCCGCCTACGGTGACGAAGCGTTGAAAAATAAGTGGTGTGTGCGGTTGTTCGCGAAACTCCGGTCGGGGAATTTTTCGTTAAAAGACGAGGAGCGCCCGGAGGACGCCCAGTCTGGAGGTCGACGATGACCGAATAAAGGCCGTTATTCGATTCGGATCGCCGTAGTTCAACACTGGGACATTGGAGAGAAGCCGAATGTATCTTATATCGTGCATCAGAAAACCGCTCACGGCTTTTATCCGCGAAGATGTTGTGATGTATTCTAAAAATATGTACAACGCCACCCGCCGGGGCTTAACTCCGCAATTACTCAGTCGTCGACCCGATATATCGGTATAATAATAATAATAATAATGAACTGGCAAAAAAGAGGTACCGAAGCGGCGCCGAAACTGGTTTAGCGAAAGCGTAAACTGGCAGGCGACCGGAGACGGAAGAATGAAAACTAGGATATTGGAAATGGTGATGCGGACGCTCGATAAGACATGGATATATTGTCCCGGGCATTCGGACAAAGCCGTCGGGGCTCGATAACAACCGATAAATACTAATTTTTGTTTCCGATTTGTTTTCTGTCTCGACTCGAAGAGAGGAGCGACGATAGAGTATTGCGTGTTGGGCGACGGTTGCCGGGTGAGGGAGGGCGCCAGACTGAGGCACTGTATACTCGGCCAGAATGTCGTCGTTGAGTCCAACCGCAGCCTCGCCGGATTGCGCCTCGTACACAACACGCCTCTACAAGGTAGTTTACCGTCTATCAAACTTTTACAATCAATAACGATTGAATGAAAGGAAACGAAGGAAGGTTACGAACGTAGTTTGTGATATCTGTTTTGTGGTCCGCGACGGGTTGTGGAATACCGTAGATTTCGTGTTTTGTCCTCTCGCCGGCCGGTTCGGTCTTTTACCGGACTACAGTACTTGTAGTCACTTTGGATGTTTTTTGGGCATCCTCGCTGCACTGTCGCTGTCGCCTGTACTTTGGTCACTGTCCGGGCGAGAAGAACACAGAATCTACGGTTACGACGTTATTTTAAAGGAATAAAATATGCCGAATACGAATTAGAGTATCCGAAAAACAATTTAAAATTATCGAATAAAATATCGTCCGATTTAAAACGGCTTTATTAAAAATTCGAATACGGGGTACGCTTATCATCCTTCGATTCGAAAGACACTACCGGTAAGATCCGCCTGAAACAGCATCAGTTGCGGTATCATAATTTTATGGTTGGTAGCGAGTCTGACCAGTAAGAAAATTGTTGTTTGACATTGTTTACTGGGTTTGGACATTGTCGAGAGAAACCGTTCAGCGTTTCAAAAAAAATTGACTATGCTTTTCAGCGGAAAGAAAAGAGTCGGAGGGCGCTTTGGACGAAGATCAGTTCGATGATGATGAGGAGGAAGAGGAGGAGGATGAGGAGGAGGAGGATGATGAGGGCGGAAGTGTGAACGACGGCGGCGTATGGGTGAGGCTGACCGGTGCTAACGGCAGTAGGGAGGACGACGAGGAAGAAACGGCGCACCGGGAGTCCGACTCGGAGTCGGACGACTCTGACCACGACCAACTGTCGCAGGACACGGACTTCATTCACGACGACGACACCAACCGTAACTATATCTTTTTTTTTTTTTACCAATCAACGTAACAGACACCAACGTCCGTTAAAACAAAATATATGTACTCTCAGAGTAGACAATTTCTAAATCATTCGATATATCTTTCGATATTCAATAAATAAGTCCGAAAAACTTTCTTTCCGTAAAGGTGCGTCGAGAGTGCCATTATCACAGGTTTTTGATCTACCGGGTATGTAACTATGAAACCGGTTTCATAATTTTTCTCGTATATAAATTCGCGTTTATTGAATAGAAAATATGATGAAAAATATTCTATTCCGAGTGTTGTCCATCGCCGGCCGAACCTTTTTCCCCACCGCACCGAACGAATAAAAACACTGTCCGTCCTTCGAGGGCGAAGAACCGGTAATCGACCCCGTTTTTGTAACAGGCGAACGCGGCGCTTAAACCTCGCTTTAACAAAGTATTTCCCCAACTGAATACACTCGGTTAAAAATCTATGTCGGGTTTCAAACAAGCAAATAGTGTCAATGACAGTAGGTGAATAGATGGCCGATCCGTACATTGGCGAATTCGTTGCAGACCCGGTACAATAATTAAGTGCGGTCGGTTAACGAATACTTTAGATATTCCCCCCCCGCTTAATTCGAAACTGCACCCATCGAACTTAACAAGCGACATTTCGGATAATCGATATACAAATACGCACTTTTGGTTGCGGAAAAAGGTAAAATTATAATCGAAATCGGCGTTTATTAATTTTTTATTCGAAATTATAAAGACGTTTAAAAAATTAAAAATACGAAAACGATCGTTTACACAAAGGTTTCTTCTGTACGATATATTTAACCGTTTGCCCTCGAGGCGCTTTTCTGGTCGGGTGAACCGGCACAACTCGTACCGTAATCGTTACATCGTACCGCAATCGCCATATATAGAATGGGATGATAACGTCTTCTCTTCTACTTACCCCTTGTGGCGTTATCGTTAGTTTCCCTTCACTATCTCAATAACTAATTCCTCGGTGAAAAATAATTTGCGAAAAATCTATCGGTTCTTCTATGCGTGGAAATACGTGCGCTCCTACTCGTCTTTCACCGGATATAAACGGTATTATTCCGGGGGATTTCTTCGGATTCCGTGCACACCGTCCATTCCGAAGGTTCGGTCTCTTCTGTACAGAGTCACTTCGGCTTCCGTATTCACTATCGATTATTATCACTCCTCTAACGTCATCGTCATCTTCATTCTTACGGGGCGAGCCGTCTCTATGTAGTGATGTAATTTCGTTCGTTACCGCCGAAAAATCGAACTCGTCTTCGCCGGAAGTAATTTCTTCGTCGTATTCCAATACTTATCGGGGCTGTCGGTAACTTTGAAAGAAATGATGCGATCGACAAGAAGGTCGAGTTCGAACTGTGATGTCGAAAAGCCGGAGTTCCATCGCCAGTATTTTTGAGATAAGACATTTTATCGCTTAAGCGGTCCTTTATTTCGGATAACGCACCCTTATAGCTGTTTGGAGACCGTGTAATATGATCTAGAAAAGGCCGATTGGACCTTTCGAGCGATATTCCTCTTAGGTCGGACACAGATAGACGCATCGATTCGAATGGTGCCTCACATTGAGGCACCGCTCGAGCGCAAACGGTTAATAATATGGTAGAGCGGAGAGCCGAACTGGCGGTTGGGTTTTTTTCTTCTTTCTCTCGGCTCTCCTGTCATCCCTCCGTTGTTCATCTAATCGGTTGGTGCATCTGAATCGGCGGTCCGGATTTTTTCCGGAATAAAATCGGGGAAATGTCGTGTCGTGTTTTACCAGTTTTTCTGCTCACGAACATGCCGCTCGATTCTTCGTCCTACCTCTTATAATATCAAACGGCGTCCGTATTAAACCGGTTTTATATATATATACCGGTGGCCAGTATCACTTGCTATACTCTGCCTCCGCTGCTAACTATCTTTATTATCGACAAATCATAAAATAGCGGTCGAGTTAAGATAAGATGAGAGTTTCAATCGGCCGGTCGGCTGCAGATTTACTCTAAGAGAAGTTACCGTTTTCTGTGCGTTTTTTCAGTGTTCTACAGAGAAGTGGTGGACTCTTTGGTGAGGGGCTACGAGGACAAGATCAGCTGCGACAACTTGATTCTCGAGGTGAACTCGTCGAGGTACGCGTACAACGTGAGCCTGACCGAGGTCAACTACCACCTGGTGAGGGCGATACTCTCCCTCGACGAGGGCGGCGTCCGAACATTCCGCTGGCATTCGGTCGACCTCCTCGACTATTTCCTCCCGTTGATCAGAAACTACATACGCAATCCGGCCGCCATGAAGGACTGTCTCGCCGCAATCGAGGTAAACCGTTTTTTTTTTTTTTTGGCCTCGAAAATTTGTCGAAAATCGGAGGTCCGAGGAAAAAGGAACCGTTTCTTTTCGGTCCCGTGGAAACTTTCGAAAGGAAACATTTTTTATTAGAGCGTCGTATTTGTTAATCGCAATGTTATAACTAACGGAAACTTATTAATGGAATTACCTGGCTAGTTATTATATATAAATTCCTCTTTAAACTACTATACGTTAAAGTCGTTATTATTATTATTTGTTAAAACTTTAACCCTTTGGCCTATAACCACGAGTCGGACTCGTGAGGAATTTGTGCCATAAGCGAAAACGAGTCTGACTCGTGGTAAAGAATTTGCGCCATAAGCGAAAACAACAAGTCCGACTTGTGGTAAAGAATTTGTGCCATAAGTGAAAACAACAAGTCTGACTCGTGGTAAAGAATTTCTGCCATAAGTGAAAACAACGAGTCTGACTTGTGGTAAAGAATTTGTGCCATAAGCGAAAACAACAAGTCGGACTCGTGAGGAATTTGTGCCATAAGCGAAAACGAGTCTGACTCGTGGTAAAGAATTTGTGCCATAAGCGAAAACAACAGTCTGAGTCTGACTCATGGTAAAGAATTGAAACAACAAGTCTTGTGGTAAAATTTGCCATAAGTGAAAACAACAAGTCTGACTTGTGGTAAAGAACTTGTGCCATAAGCAAAACAACGAGGAATTTGTGTAAAACAACAGTCGGACTTGTGAGGAATTTGTGCCATAAGCGAAATGAGTCTGACTACGTGGTAAAGAATTTGCGCCATAAGTGAAAACAACGAAGTCTGACTTGCGGTAAAGAATTTGTGCCATAAGCGAAAACAACAAGTCGGACTCGTGGAGGAATTTGTGCCACTTGTGGTAGCTTGAAATATATGTTAAAACGACGAGTCGGACTCGTGAGGAATTTGTGCCATAAGCGAAAACTTTGTTATAGATTCTCAATACATTTCTTATTATTATTATTATTAATGAGTTTTACGAATGTATATATATATAAATTTCAGGACGAGGCCGAAACCAACACGAATGTTAACCGGTTGGCGGCGAAAATTTTGCACACGCTGTACGACACTGACGTCCTCGAAGAGGAGACAATTCTGGCGTGGTACGAATCGCCGGCGCCCGATTCCAGTTTCGCACCACAATTCAGAAAACAGGTCACTCTCCCGCCTCGGTTAAAATATTTTTCTGTCAAGTCGGCCCCAGCCCGGCCTTTAATTATTATTATTATTATTAAAAAGCATCTGAGCGTAACTATAATAATACAGGTTTAACTAGCAGTTTATTCTATTACGAAATTCTGATCTACACTGGCTAGTATTCGGATTCACGGACCGATTATTAATATATTTAATGTCGGCCGGTGCGACGCCGAACGAATGAGTTACGTGTGTCGACGATGAAGTGATGAACGGGCGATGAATCATCCCCTCGGCCGTCCTATATATATATATATATATATATATATATATATATATATATATATATATATATATATATATATATATGTTTTATTTCGATGAGTGAAAACCGAAAAAAATTTATTTTTTTTTCCAGGTTGCCCATTTTATAAAGTGGCTGAAAGAAGCCGACGTTCAATCGTCGGACGACGAATAATATCTCGTCGGCACTTTCGTCCGAATCGTAAAAATTATCGATCGATCGAAGGGAAGAATAACGAGAAGAAAGTGTTGTCGATAAAAGATGTATAATAATAATAAACAAATTACATACAACATATAAACAAAAGTTTTATTATCATCGATTCCTCGCAGTTTTCTCGCTAATTTTCGGTATTAACAAGATAAAATATATATATATATATATATATATATATATATATATATATATATATATATATACACACACACACACATTGGAGGTCTCAATTCATTTTCTCTCTGTTCAACATTCATAATTGAACTTATAAGAACTGAGAGCAAATTGTAGAAACATTTAACAAAATTAAAAAAATAATACATATAATATATATATATGAGGGATGTTCAGAAAGTTATTGGAAATCAAATTGTTCGGTAGAAGGTTGTTATTTACCGCGTCCATACGGCAATCCGTTACCGAATAATAGTCGACTTAGACTTTTTCGAACTCCCTATACATATATACAATCTGAATTAACAAAAGGCGTTGTTACAACAATATTTTACATTTCGTGGCGTGTACATATTTTTTTTTCGGATCCTTCGGAATACTTTCAACGAAAGATGCACTTTCCCCACAGAAAACAACAATATCAATCTTAGATTTAATGTTATTCCGTCTCCTCTCGCATTGTCACTGTCACTTGTACTGTAGAGTGGTTGTCTGTTTATCATATTCATATAAACATATATATATATATATATATATATATATATATATATATATATATATATATATTTGTCCTTGTTTTTGGATTGTGATGGGATTTGACTAGCGAAGATGATCCATACCGGGCTAAGCAAAAGACCAGACCATCAGCGAGAGGAGACGGAAGAGCACGAAATCCAACCCCCAGCAGACCGGTATTCAAAACTAATATTAATCTTATAATTAATTGGAGTTCCGGTATCGACTCCTTCAAAATATTACCTTAAAAAATAAACGTTAAATATTACCTTAACAGCGGCAGAGGAATGTTTCGTTTACAGGGCAAATCATAACTACAAAAATTAGTCATTAAAAAAATGAAGGAAAATCAATTTTTTAATTACGCGGTGGTGCGGTGCATATTCCAGTAGTACCGAAAACATTTAATTTCTTTGAAAATGGTATATCTCTGAAAATGCAATTAAATAACGCTATTAGTAATAATAATAGAGCCGAGTGGAGATATTTCAGTTATTTAGCCGGCATTCTCACAACAGACTGGTAAGCGTTACTGGACAATGTTATATTATTATACTTTATGAGCGTGCGTTACAGACGTTATAAATTATTTTTAAACGCATCACCCCTGCACGATTATTCAAACCAAATGAAACGCTTACACTATTGACAAAGAAACATTTCGTACGACGGATAAAATGAACTCTTAATAATTTAACAATCCGGAAATCTGGTCCGATATCGCAGAAAATTGCACCTCACTATCAATAATTGAACTCGCTCTATCATTGTATCGACAATTCCCCCAATCGCAGAGAACTGATATTTATCGGAAACTGATCAACGATTGTTTCGACCGATACTGGTTTTCGTATACGCACCGTCCACCGATATCGCACACAAAAATCTGTCGATATTTTAATAATCGTTATAATATGAAAATATCGCAGAACAGTCTCTTATCTTTTCCGAACGCAAAAACATTTTTGTACACACACACACATATATATATATATATATATATATATATATATATATATATAAAAAACAACAATCAAGTTTGACAACAGTTTTTTTTTTTTTTTTTTGCAAAGAGAGAACAAAGAATCAGAGATGTGAAAAAATAAAGAGAAAGAGCTGTATAATTAAATTGTGCACAACCTTTTACAATTTGACATGTTTATTGTACGGCGCTAAATTTAGATTTATCGTATTGAACCGTCGCTATCCTAAGGGTAGCGGAGACGACTCTATCCTAGCGGGGGTCCGCTTCAATCTGACGTGAAGCGGTCATGAAGAGAGCAGTCATGATTTGACCTGGTAGAGGAGCTGATCGAGGCGGGGGCCACCGCCCACTATATACATATATAGTGACACTACCTGTCGGTTGGAATTAAAGCCGGTCGCCGTTCGGCCGTCAGACGGACGTAATCTCGAACTTGATGACGAGCGTGTCCCGATTGTCGAGATAGCCGTCGGTGTGCAGTTCGTGTACGGTGGCGAAGTGCAAGTATCCGAACGCTCTCATGTTCATCGTCCCGATCGGCCTGTTGAACGCTTCGAGGCCGGCCGGCGGAGAGCTGATCTCCGTCTGCGATTTGGCGCCCTTCCTCGGGTTCACCAGCGTCACAGCCAGCCGGCCGGAGAACGGCCACGAAAGCGCGTCGTCGTTATCGCCGCACATCACGTGCACAAACACGGAGAGCCACTTCACGTCGCCGGCGCATATATTCACACGCCCGCAGAACCTGAACGTTTAAAACCGATCCAAACACAACTATTATTACAAAGGGATTGTCGCATACTACTGCGGCTATTTCGCCAATATTTGGATATTGCCCTTTCCTTCTCGGCCCTCTCGACCGTTCTCCTCTTTTAATTATACTATCGAATATTTTATTTATTGTACAATAGTTATTATCGTATCTTATAAAGTGAAGCGCGCGCAGATGCGCTTTAATTAATATATATATTTGATAAGTGTCGTACGAAAGAGTGAAACAGTTATAATAACCTGTAGCCGGAGAACGATGTGTAGAACCCTTGGCTGTAGTACATGACCGACGCGTCCTTCGTCATCTTCGATATCTTGGCGGTGAAATTGGGTATGCGCCATATGTATACGCCCTGGCACATCCTCAACGACAGGTCGCTTTTCAACGCCGAATTTTCCAACGCCATCGATTCCATCTTCGATTTCGCGTTGTTCAATTTGATTTCCAGCTCGTGGTTGGACTGTTCCAACAGCACTATCCTCTCATACATTTTCCTGTTTCCGTTATATAAAAACAATAATAATAATACTATTATTACACCGCAATTCTTATAAAACAGCGAGGTTGTTTATATATATATATATATATATATATATATATATATATATATATATAACATATTTGTATTACCGTTACAATACAACATTTTGCTACCACTGATGATTCTTTAATGTATCATTTCGAAAAGGGATACAACGAAGATATATTAGAACTGGATCGGTGTATGTATGTATGTATGTATGTATGTATGACTATGACTGTCTGTCCATGCGGCTCGATTCCACCATTTCGAGTACCAGGTAAAGTAAAGTTTAGTTTTGACTATATTATTTTTCTATTCTGTTTACGAATACATAGTTTTTTAATGTTCTCCCCTTCCGTGGAGGACCGTTGAACGAACCGTATTTTATAAATACGGTCGAATAAATAAATATACGTATCGACGATCGGAATATTGGTGAAAACAGAAACTTGATATAGCGCGACAGACGACAGATATAGAACAATGCTCAAAATGAAGAGCGGAGTCGACACTGCCCAATCATTAAACAAGACTTTACTTTACTTTTTGTACTATCAACACTGCATATTACAGTTATTGGTACAAACATTAAATATTTTGTTTTTCAATGCAAATGTCTCGATAAAGACCGCCCAATGATGTGCACTTACGGACTAAGAAGATAAAATAGCGGACGGAGGTAATAATAGAGGGAAAGGGACTACTGGGATGAGGAGAAAGGCGGGAGTTTGAATTTCAGGAACCGGATTTGCGACACTGTCCGGGGGTATGTTGAGGAGGTCATATGGGATTGCGGTTAGAAACATACCCCAGAGGGTGGGGAGCATTAAGGGTGGTATCGGAAGGACTTTTGACGGAATCTCTGGATGAGGGCGATGTCGGATTTCTTGGGGGCGGAACCCCCAGCATAGCTCTATTCCGTAGGGTCCGTGGTCGGTTTTAATACGCATTCGTATACCGTTAGTTTATATTGTCCATTGTAACTTTTGATGTCCTTTTCAAAGGAAATCCTTTTAAAAAAAGGTTACTTTAACTTTAATTTCTACAATATAAAAACTGAACCAATATCGGTGGCCAAATTTTTGCATCCACGATTTTGCAAATTGGCGGACTTAAAACCTGACACGATTGTGCCTCTTGAGATATAAACGAGTTTCGGTTTTCCGTTCGGGAAACGTGCAACGTTGTTGTCCGTCACAGACTGGCGGTTACATCGGTTGCAAACAGTGCCCCCGAACCCAAATGGGGGTTGTCGCCAACTCTAGTTCCGGGCCATGAAACTACCCCTAAGAGCGGTATATTTATTTATTAATCAAGTTGTATTGAAATTACTTGATGAGTGTCTGTCCCGAGGGCGGGTGGTCGGCGTTCTTGGAAGGCGGTGTCCACATGTCGGCCTCCTCGGCTTTGGCGTCGGCCACCGGCGTCTGACGCATCGTATCGCTCCTCTCGCACCTCTTATCGCCCGACTCCTGCCTCGTCGCAGTCACCACACCCCTACACACCCCCTATACACAACACACAGTAATCACTAATTAGTAATATCAATCAACCAACTCTCTCGCTCTACTAACAGAGACGCATATTTAACACTCCCCGATAGCACATAACTCGAGTACATTCTGCCATTAACACCATTTTTTTCCTCTCCTTTATTGTCACAAATGTAACATAATTCGGGGGACATTTTTGAAATTTCTAAAATTTTCGATTTTTCAGCTCTCCTTTTAGGGGCAACTGTAACTCACTTTTGTACACTTGTGGTGTGAATATGGGCAAATTTGGGGGACATTTTTGAAATTTCTAAAATTTTCGATTTTTCAGCTCTCCTTTTAGGGGCAACTGTAACTCACTTTTGTACACTTGTGGTGCGAATATGGGCTCATTTGGGGGAAATTTTTAAAATTTCAAAAATTTTCGATTTTTTAGCTCTCCTTTTAGGGGCAACTGTAACTCACTTTTGTACACTTGTGGTGGGAATATGGGCAAATTTGGGGGAAATTTTTGAAATTTTCGAAAATTTTCGATTTTTCAGCTCCCCTTTTAGGGGCAACTGTAACTCACTTTTGTACACTTGTGGTGCGAATATGGGCTCATTTGGGGGAAATTTTTAAAATTTCAAAAATTTTCGATTTTTTAGCTCTCCTTTTAGGGGCAACTGTAACTCACTTTTGTACACTTGTGGTGCGAATATGGGCTCATTTGGGGGAAATTTTTAAAATTTCAAAAATTTTCGATTTTTTAGCTCTCCTTTTAGGGGCAAGTGTAACTCACTTTTGTACACTTGTGGTGCGAATATGGGCTCATTTGGGGGAAATTTTTAAAATTTCAAAAATTTTCGATTTTTTAGCTCCCCTTTTAGGGGCAACTGTAACTCACTTTTGTACACTTGTGGTGGGAATATGGGCAAATTTGGGGAAATTTTTAAAATTTCAAAAATTTTCGATTTTTCAGCCTTTAGGGGCAAGTGTAACTCACTTTTGTACACTTGTGGTGTGAATATGGGCAAATTCGGGGGACTTTTTGAAATTTCGAAAATTTTCGATTTTCAGCTCTCCTTTTAGGGGCAAGTGTAACACACTTTTGTACACTTGTGGTGCGAATATGGGCAAATTCGGGGGACATTTTTGAAATTTCGAAAATTTTCGATTTTTTAGCTCTCCTTTTAGGGGCAAGTGTAACTCACTTTTGTACACTTGTGGTGTGAATATGGGCAAATTTGGGGGACATTTTTGAAATTTCTAAAATTTTCGATTTTTCAGCTCCCCTTTTAGGGGCAACTGTAACTCACTTTTGTACACTTGTGGTGTGAATATGGGCAAATTTGGGGGACATTTTTGAAATTTCTAAAATTTTCGATTTTTCAGCTCCTTTAGGGGGGGGCAAAAGTGTAACTCACTTTTGTACACTTGTGGTGTGAATATGGGCAAATTTGGGGACATTTTGAAATTTCTAAAATTTTCGATTTTCAGCCCCTTTAGGGGCAACTGTAACTCACTTTTGTACACTTGTGGTGTGAATATGGGCAAATTTGGGGACATTTTTGAAATTTCTAAATTTTCGATTTTCAGCTCCTTTTAGGGGCAACTGTAACTCACTTTTGTACACTTGTGGTGTGAATATGGGCAAATTTGGGGGACATTTTTGAAATTTCTAAAATTTTCGATTTTTCAGCTCCCCTTTTAGGGGCAACTGTAACTCACTTTTGTACACTTGTGGTGTGAATATGGGCAAATTTGGGGGACATTTTTAAAATTTCTAAAATTTTCGATTTTTCAGCTCCCCTTTTAGGGGCAACTGTAACTCACTTTTGTACACTTGTGGTGTGAATATGGGCAAATTTGGGGGACATTTTTAAAATTTCTAAAATTTTCGATTTTTCAGCTCCCCTTTTAGGGGCAACTGTAACTCACTTTTGTACACTTGTGGTGTGAATATGGGCAAATTTGGGGGACATTTTTGAAATTTCTAAAATTTTCGATTTTTCAGCTCTCCTTTTAGGGGCAACTGTAACTCACTTTTGTACACTTGTGGTGTGAATATGGGCAAATTTGGGGACATTTTGAAATTTCTAAAATTTTCGATTTTCAGCTCTCCTTTAGGGGCAACTGTAACTCACTTTTGTACACTTGTGGGTGTGATACGGGCAAATTTGGGGACATTTTTGAAATTTCTAAAATTTTCGATTTTTCAGCTCTCCTTTTAGGGGCAATTGTAACTCACTTTTGTACACTTGTGGTGTGAATATGGGCAAATTTGGACATTTTAAAATTTCTAAAATTTTCGATTTTTCAGCTCTCCTTTTAGGGAATTGTAATCTTTTTGTCCTTGTGGTGTGAATTGGGCAAATTTGGGGACATTTTTAAAATTTCTAAAATTTTCGATTTTCAGCTCTCCTTTAGGGACTGTAACTCACTTTTGTACACTTGTGGTGTGAAATGGGCAAATGGACATTTTGAAATTTCTAAAATTTTCGATTTTTCATTTCCTTTTAGGGGCAATTGTAACTCACTTTTTGTACACACTTGTGGTGAATATTTTTGGGCAAATTCACTTGTTTTTGAAATTACTAAAATTTTCGATTTTTCAGCTCTCCTTTTTAGGGGCAACTGTAACTCACTTTGTACACTTGTGGTGTGAATATGGGCAAATTTGGGGACATTTTTGAAATTTGAATTTTCGATTTTCAGCTTCCTTTTAGGGGCAACTGTAACTCATTTTACACTTGTGGTGTGATTAGGCAAATTCAGGGGACATTTTGAAATTTCTAAAATTTTCGATTTTTCAGCTCCTTTTTAGGGGCAATTGTAACTCACTTTTGTACACTTGTGGTGTGAATATGGGCAAATTTGGGGACATTTTAAATTTCTAAAATTTTCGATTTTCAGCTCTCCTTTTAGGGGCAATTGTAACTCACTTTTGTACACTTGTGGTGTGAATATGGGCAAATTTGGGGGACATTTTAAAATTTCTAAAATTTTCGATTTTCAGCTCTCCTTTTAGGGGCAACTGTAACTCACTTTTGTACACTTGTGGTGTGAATATAGGCAAATTTGGGGGACATTTTTGAAATTTCTAAAATTTTCGATTTTTCAGCTCTCCTTTTAGGGGCAATTGTAACTCACTTTTGTACACTTGTGGTGTGAATATGGGCAAATTTGGGGGACATTTTTTAAATTTTAAAATTTTCGATTTTTCAGCTCTCCTTTTAGGGGCAACTGTAACTCACTTTTGTACACTTGTGGTGTGAATATGGGCAAATTTGGGGGACATTTTTAAAATTTCTAAAATTTTCGATTTTTCAGCTCTCCTTTTAGGGGCAACTGTAACTCACTTTTGTACACTTGTGGTGTGAATATGGGCAAATTCGGGGGACATTTTTGAAATTTCTAAAAAATTTAAAATTTTCGATTTTCATTTAGGCTCGATTTTTCCTCTCCTTTTAGCAATTGTAACTCACTTTTGCTTGAATTGAATATGGAAGGGCAAATTTGGGGGACATTTTTGAAATTTCTAAAATTTTCGATTTTAGCTCCTTTTAGGGGCAACTGTAACTCACTTTTGTACACTTGTGGTGTGAATGTGGTGAGGGACATTTTTGAATAGCTCTCCTTTTGGGCAAATGGGCAAATTTGGGGACATTTTGAAATTTCTAAATTTTCGATTTCCTCAGCAACTGTCTCCTTTTATAGGGGCAAATTTGGGGGAATTTTTGAAATTTCTAAAATTTTATTTTTCAGCTCTCTCTTTTTCACTCACTTTTGTACACTTGTGGTGTGAATATGGGACATTTTAAAATTTCAAATTTTTCAGCTCTCCTTTTGGCAATTGGACATTTTGAAATTTCATTTTGAAATTTCTAAAATTTTCGATTTTTCAGCCTTTTGTCCTTTAGGGGCAAGGAGCTGTAACTCACTTTGTACACTTGTGGCAAATTGGGGGTGAATAGCTCTCCTTTTGGCAACTGCACTTTTGTAATTTGGGGGACATTTTTGAAATTTCTAAAATTTTCGATTTTTCAGCTCTCCTTTTAGGGGCAACTGTAACTCACTTTTGTACACTTGTGGTGTGAATATGGGCAAATTTGGGGGACATTTTTGAAATTTCTAAAATTTTCGATTTTTCAGCTCCCCTTTTAGGGGCAACTGTAACTCACTTTTGTACACTTGTGGTGTGAATATGGGCAAATTTGGGGGACATTTTTAAAATTTCTAAAATTTTCGATTTTTAGCTCTCCTTTTAGGGGCAACTGTAACTCACTTTTGTACACTTGTGGTGTGAATATGGGCAAATTCGGGGGACATTTTTGAAATTTCTAAAATTTTCGATTTTTCAGCTCTCCTTTTAGGGGCAATTGTAACTCACTTTTGTACACTTGTGGTGTGAATATGGGCAAATTTGGGGGACATTTTTGAAATTTCTAAAATTTTCGATTTTTCAGCTCTCCTTTTAGGGGCAATTGTAACTCACTTTTGTACACTTGTGGTGTGAATATGGGCAAATTTGGGGGACATTTTTAAAATTTCTAAAATTTTCGATTTTTCAGCTCTCCTTTTAGGGGCAATTGTAACTCACTTTTGTACACTTGTGGTGTGAATATAGGCAAATTTGGGGGACATTTTTGAAATTTCTAAAATTTTCGATTTTTCAGCTCTCCTTTTAGGGGCAATTGTAACTCACTTTTGTACACTTGTGGTGTGAATATGGGCAAATTTGGGGGACATTTTTGAAATTTCTAAAATTTTCGATTTTTCAGCTCTCCTTTTAGGGGCAATTGTAACTCACTTTGTACACTTGTGGTGTGAATATGGGCAATTTGGGGACATTTTTGAAAATTTCTAAAATTTTCGATTTTCAGCTCTCCTTTTAGGGCAACTGTAACTCACTTTTGTACACTTGTGGTGTGAATATAGGCAAATTTAGGGGACATTTTGAAAATTTCTAAAATTTTCGATTTTCAGCTCTCCTTTTAGGGCAACTGTAACTCACTTTTGTACACTTGTGGTGTGAATATAGGCAAATTTAGGGGACATTTTGAAAATTTCTAAAATTTTCGATTTTCAGCTCTCCTTTTAAGGGCAATTGTAACTCACTTTTGTACACTTGTGGTGTGAATATAGGCAAAATTTGGGGACATTTTTGAAATTTCTAAAATTTTCGATTTTCAGCTCTCCTTTTTAGGGGCAACTGTAACTCACTTTGTACACTTGTGGTGTGAATATGGGCAAATTTGGGGACATTTTGAAATTTCTAAAATTTTCGATTTTTCAGCCTCCTTTAGGGGCAACTGTAACTCACTTTTGTACACTTGTGGTGTGAATATGGGCAAATTGGGGACATTTTTGAAATTTAAAATTTTCGATTTTTCAGCTCTCCTTTTAGGGGCAACTGTAACTCACTTTTGTACACTTGTGGTGTGAATATGGGCAAATTTGGGGGACATTTTTGAAATTTCTAAAATTTTCGATTTTTCAGCTCTCCTTTTAGGGGCAACTGTAACTCACTTTTGTACACTTGTGGTGTGAATATGGGCAAATTTGGGGGACATTTTTGAAATTTCTAAAATTTTCGATTTTTCAGCTCCCCTTTTAGGGGCAACTGTAACTCACTTTTGTACACTTGTGGTGTGAATATAAATTTGGGGACATTTTTGAAATTTCTAAAATTTTCGATTTTTCAGCTCTCCTTTAGGGGCAACTGTAACTCACTTTTGTACACTTGTGGTGTGAATATGGGCAAATTTGGACATTTTGAAATTTCTAAAATTTTCGATTTTTCAGCTCTCTTTAGGGGCAACTGTAACTCACTTTTGTACACTTGTGGTGTGAATATGGGCAAATTTGGGGACATTTTGAAATTTCTAAATTTTCGATTTTTCAGCTCCCTTTAGGGGCAACTGTAACTCACTTTTTACACTTGTGTGTGATATGGGCAAATTTGGGGACATTTTGAAATTTCTAAAATTTTCGATTTTCAGCTCCCTTTTAGGGGCAACTGTAACTCACTTTTGTACACTTGTGGTGTGAATATGGGCAAATTTGGGGACATTTTGAAATTTCTAAAATTTTCGATTTTTCAGCTCCCTTTAGGGCAACTGTAACTCACTTTGTACACTTGTGGTGTGAATATGGGCAAATTTGGGGACATTTTGAAATTTCTAAAATTTTCGATTTTTCAGCTCTCCTTTAGGGGCAACTGTACTCTCTTTTGTACACTTGTGGTGTGAATATGGGCAAATTTGGGGACATTTTGAAATTTCTAAAATTTTCGATTTTCAGCTCTCCTTTTAGGGGCAACTGTAACTCACTTTTGTACACTTGTGGTGTGAATATGGGCAAATTTGGGGACATTTTTGAAATTTCTTTTTTCGATTTTTCAGCTCTCCTTTTAGGGGCAACTGTAACTCACTTTTGTACACTTGTGGTGTGAATATGGGCAAATTTGGGGACATTTTGAAATTTCTAAAATTTTCGATTTTTCAGCCTCCTTTAGGGGCAACTGTAACTCACTTTGTACACTTGTGGTGTGAATATGGGCAAATTTGGACATTTTGAAATTTCTAAAATTTTCGATTTTCAGCCTCCTTTAGGGGCAACTGTAACTCACTTTTGTACACTTGTGGTGTGAATATGGGCAAATTTGGGGACATTTTAAATTTCTAAAATTTTCGATTTTTCAGCTCTCCTTTAGGGGCAACTGTAACTCACTTTTGTACACTTGTGGTGTGAATATGGGCAAATTTGGGGGACATTTTTGAAATTTCTAAAATTTTCGATTTTCAGCTCCTTTTAGGGGCAACTGTAACTCACTTTTGTACACTTGTGGTGTGAATATGGGCAAATTTGGGGACATTTTGAAATTTCTAAAATTTTCGATTTTTCATCTCCTTTTAGGGGCAACTGTAACTCACTTTTGTACACTGTGTAATATGGGCAAATTTGGGGACATTTTGAAATTTCAAATTCAAATTTTGAAATTTCTAAAATTTTCGATTTTTCAGCTCCCCTTTTAGGGGCAACTGTAACTCACTTTTGTACACTTGTGGTGTGAATATGGGCAAATTTGGGGGACATTTTTGAAATTTCTAAAATTTTCGATTTTTCAGCTCTCCTTTTAGGGGCAACTGTAACTCACTTTTGTACACTTGTGGTGTGAATATGGGCAAATTTGGGGGACATTTTGAAATTTCTAAATTTTCGATTTTTCAGCTCCTTTTAGGGCAACTGTAACTCACTTTGTACACTTGTGGTGTGAATATGGGCAAATTTGGACATTTTGAAATTTCTAAAATTTTCGATTTTTCAGCTCCCCTTTTAGGGGCAACTGTAACTCACTTTTGTACACTTGTGGTGTGAATATGGGCAAATTTGGGGGACATTTTTGAAATTTCTAAAATTTTCGATTTTTCAGCTCCCCTTTTAGGGGCAACTGTAACTCACTTTTGTACACTTGTGGTGTGAATATGGGCAAATTTGGGGGACATTTTTAAAAATTTTAAAATTTTCGATTTTTCAGCTCCCCTTTTAGGGGCAACTGTAACTCACTTTTGTACACTTGTGGTGTGAATATGGGCAAATTTAGACATTTTGAAATTTCTAAAATTTTCGATTTTCAGCTCTCCTTTAGGGGCAACTGTAACTCACTTTGTACACTTGTGGTGTGAATATGGGCAAATTTGGGGACATTTTTGAAATTTCTAAATTTTCGATTTTTCAGCTCCCTTTTAGGGGCAACTGTAACTCACTTTTTGTACACTTGTGGTGTGAATATGGGCAAATTTGGGACATTTTGAAATTTCTAAAATTTTCGATTTTTCAGCTCCCTTTAGGGCAACTGTAACTCACTTTGTACACTTGTAGTGAATATGGGCAATTTGGGGACATTTTGAAATTTCTAAATTTTCGATTTTTCAGCTCTCCTTTTAGGGGCAACTGTAACTCACTTTTGTACACTTGTGTGAATATGGGCATTTGGGGACATTTTGAAATTTCTTAAATTTTCGATTTTTCAGCTCCCTTTAGGGCAACTGTAACTCACTTTTGTACACTTGTGGTGTGAATATGGGCAAATTTGGGGGACATTTTTTGAAATTTCTAAAAATTTTCGATTTT